>JACGAQ010002111.1:0-46107 GCA_014119065.1 Orius insidiosus | reverse complement strand
CGCAACCCAAACCTGAGCCTTGCAACGACACTTACAGGTAAGCAAAAACACCCCATTTTCAGAAGGTTATATTTGGTTCTTCGTATTTTTGTTAAGAAACTCTTTTTGGTGCTGTTTTCATTCGACTGTCATCGCCGGTTTTCCTGATCTTCCAGCTCTGAAGAGCACCATTTCTGTCGAAATAAAAGACCCTTTTTGGTGCTGTTTTCTTTCGACTATCATCGCCGGTTTTCCTGATCTTCCAGCTCTGAAGAGCACCGTTTCTGTCGAAATAAAAGACCCATTTTGGCGCTGTTTTCTCTTGATCATCGCCGGTTTTCCTGATCTTCCAGCTCTAAAGAGCACCATTTCTGTCGAAATAAAGACCCTTTTTGGTGCTGTTTTCTTTCGAATCATCACCGGTTATTCCTGATCTTCCAGCTGAAGAGCACCATTTCTGTCGAAATAAAAGACCCTTTTGGTGCTGTTTTCTTTCGACTATCATCGCCGGTTTTCCTGATCATCCAGCTCTGAAGAGCACCTTTTTTGTCGAAAAAAAAAACGATAGTATAAGCCTCCTGCGCTGATTTTGGGTCTTCGGTTTTTCTTTGCTATGAAACCCTTTTTCGTGCTGTTTTCATTCGACTATCATCGCCGGTTTTCCTGATCTTCCAGCTCTGAAGAACACCTTTTTTGTGGGAATAAGCCTCCTGCGCTGATATAAATCCCTGGGTTCGAATATTTCGTTCCATTGTGAAGTCGAGGTCATTCCGGTTTGATGGAGGGTTGAAAATTAGGTGACTCATTGGTAGATTAAATCAGAAATGGGGTGAAGCCGAGGGGTGCAGTTCCTGTTAGGGTGGAAGCCATAGTTACCCAGTGGAACACTCAAATCGGCGACCTTAAAATCCCTCGGCGTGTAGGTGGCCATAGCGTTAAAAGGCGGACTCATTCATTATGTAGGAGACATATCCGCTATTGTTTTCGTCGACATCAAAGGTACCGGTGGGAGCTTTTCACTCATTTTGAATAACGATTTTTTTTCTGAAGCAGCATTTTGTTGACTCAAGTGAAGAGAGAGAAAAAAAGGACGAATTTTGAAGCCTTTGGGGATCGATCTCCGCTGAAGAAGTGGGGGGCTCCAGGTGTGGGAATAGACACGTATCGAGTTGATTGCTGGCTTTTACCGATTCAACTCCTCCTGGCCTCTAATCATGTCCTGGGGCCGCCCGAAGGCAACCTACACGCCCGACAAAATCCACCCCCCTCGACTACACCATTTTTTACTCCTTTGTCCATATTTCACACAAAAATTATTTTCCTTCCCCCAGAGGGATCCTGAATGGATCTTTTCTTTTCTGAATGGTACTTTTCCTAAGAAAGGATAACAAAATTGTGGTTTTTTTCCCCTAGAAAAGGATACCAAAATTTCGGTACTTTTCCTAGGAAAGGATACCTAAATTGCGGTACTTTTTCCTGCGAAAGAATACCAAATTGCGCTACTGTTTCTAGGAAAGGATAAAACATTGCTGTTTTTTTCCTAGGAAAGATACCGAAATTGCGGTAGTACTTTTCCTAGGAAAGGATAACAAAATTGCGGTATTTTCCGAGGAAAGGATACCAAAATTACGGTACTTTTCCAGGAAAGGATATACATAACTGGCGCCACTTTTCCTCGGAAAGAGTACCAAAATTGCGCTAATTTTCTTAGAAATGATACCAAAATTGCGCGACTCTTCCAAGGAAAGGATAACAAAATAGTGTTTTTTTTAACTTCCTTATTTTTCCTAGAAAAGGATACCAAAATTTCGGTACTTTTCGTAGGAAAGGATATCAAAATTGCGGTACTTTTCCTAGGAAAGGATGCCAAAATTGCGGATTTTTTCCTAGGAAAGGATAACAAAGTTGCGGTATTTTCCTAGGAAAGGATACATAACTGCGCTACTTTTCCCTAGGAAAAAGTACGACAATTGCGCTATTTTTCCTAGAAAATGATACCAAAGTTGCGCGACTCTTCCAAGGAAAGGATAACAAAATAGTGTTTTTTTAACTTCCTTATTTTTCCTAGAAAAGGATACCAAAATTTCGGTACTTTTCG
Organism: Orius insidiosus; assembly: GCA_014119065.1. Classification (NCBI taxonomy): domain Eukaryota; kingdom Metazoa; phylum Arthropoda; class Insecta; order Hemiptera; family Anthocoridae; genus Orius; species Orius insidiosus. The sequence continues at coordinate 44,030 of JACGAQ010002111.1, read as the reverse complement.
TAGGAAAGGATATCAAATTGCGGTACTTTTCCTAGGAAAGGATGCCAAAATTGCGGATTTTTTCCTAGGAAAGGATAACAAAGTTGCGGTATTTTCCTAGGAAAGGATATACATAACTGGCGCTACTTTTCCCTAGGAAAAGTACGACAATTGCGCTATTTTTCCTAGAAAATGATACCAAAATTGCGCGACTCTTCCAAGGAAAGGAACAAATTGTGGTTTTTTTCCTAGAAACGGAAACAATTTCGGTACTTTTCCTAGGAAAGGATACCTAAATTGCGGTATTTTTCTAGGAAAGGATATACATAACTGGCGCTACTTTTCCCAAGGAAGGAGTACCAAAATTGCGCTATTTTTCCTAGAAAATGATACCAAAATTGCGCGACTCTTCCAAGAAAGGATAACAAAATTGTGGTTTTTTTCCCTCGAAAAGAATACCAAAATTTCGGTACTTTTCCTGGGAAAATACCGCAATTTAGGTATCCTTTCCTAGGAAAAGTACCGAAATTTTGGTATCCTTTCCTGGGGAAAAAATCCTCAATTTGTTATCCTTCCTTGGAAAAGTACCGCAATTTTGGTATAAAGATACCTAAATTGCGGGTTTTTCCTAGAAAAGGATATAGGGATCCTGAATCGTCAAAAGCGTAATCAAGACTTCAAAAACTTCGGTTGATCACAAAATGAACGTTTCGAAGGCATTTAAAAATAAATTAGTATGTGTCAGTTACAATTATCGGTGTCGGGATGTAACTCCTTTCACCTTCTCGGTACCAAATTACAAAATCATGACTGGTCATCATTTAATTTACTTTTTTTTCCTCTCCCCAGGTAGGGCCCCCTTTTTCGTCGGTGTGGTCCTAGAAGCGCTAAAAGAACCTCAGGACACTTTTGCCTCATTACATCCGTTGAAAACCCCCATCTAATGTCAGATGTCTTAATTTCCGAGCAGAAAAAAAAAGTTCCGGTTTGAAGAGCTTCCAACGATAACTTCCTCAAGGATACAGGAGGAGGAAGTATTAAGTAGGAGAACTAAATTTTTGTAAAAGTTGTGAAATAAATTTGGTGGGTATCGCAGTAAGTCTTGAGGAAGTTAGAAATTTTAGGTATTTTTTGTTGTTCGTTTTCTGTTTTTTGAAAAAAAAAAAATAAAAATTAAGTACCTAATAAATCGCCATTTTATTTTCCGTTAAAAAAATTCTTGAGGAAGTTAAAAAAAAAAAAAAAAAAAAATTATTTTGAAAATTTTATATCAAGGTAGAAATTCAGTACGGTTAGCCAAAGAGAGGCCGCCCTCGAGCCGGCGAAGTGACTCACATTTCTGCCTAGAAAAATTATTAAGTAAAAAAAATTTTGGAAAATTAAAATTTTAAAAACATGGAAAATTTTTAAATAATTCAAGGAATGTTTAGTGAAAATTTGGTGAAGATCGGACCAACAGTACGCCCAGCGCTCATTTTAAATCTTTGAACAGTCATATCTCCGCCATTTTGAAAAATTTCGAAAAAAGCTCTCGTCATTTCAAGATTTCTGTGAAAGGAAGCTTGTGTAAATTGGTGAAGATCGGATGAAAATTGCGGCCGTGAAGTGTTCCGGAAAAAGTGGCGACGGACGGCCGGACGGCCGGCACCACAGACAAAGTCAGGATCGGCAAAGATCACTTATCAGATTTATCCTACGGGGTCTGGAAGACCCTTTTCTAGTAACAGGGGGTCGGAGGTATCACAGTAACTTCTTGAGGAAGTTAAAAAAAGGAAAGAAATAACAGAAAAAAATTGATTCTTTTTTCTGGAGCGGAGTCTGAACGGTATCGGAAATTTCGGCCGAGTCATCAATTATAGGGAGAACCGCGATGTTAATGGTTTCGATCCATTTTTTTGATTACGAACATTTTTAGACTTTAAAAACCATCAAAAGACAAAAGAGAATCACTCAAATCAATAGGAAATCATATTTTTGAATAACGTCATCTATGTTTCCCTCCTCAATATCCGAATTAACATTCTTCAAAAAACATTTCGCAATTGCGGTACCTGTTTTTGCAATATCCAAATTGCGCGACTTTTCCTAGGAAAGGATACCGAAATTGCGCTAGTAACTTGCGCTACTTTTCCCAAGAACTTCCTTGGAAAGGATAACAATATTGTTGGTTTTTTCTAGGAAAAGATACCAAAATTGCGGGCTTTTTTCCTAGGAAAGGATACCAAAATGCGGGGTTTTTTCTAGGAAAAGATACCAAAATTGCGATACTTTTCCTTGGAAAGGATACAAAAATTGCGGAACTTTTCCTAGGAAAGGATAACAATAATGCTGTTTTTTTTCCTAGAAAAGGATAACAAATTGCTGTTTTTTCCCGGAATGGTAAATTAACGGAAACACCTTATCCGTTCTAGATTATCACAAGAGCGGCAGAAGAAGGAGCAAAAAAAGGGGGTTCGTTTGGAAAAAATGAGAAAACGTTTTGACCTTTTCAGCGCAAAAAAATCATACCCTCTAAGGCATTTTGATTAGAAGAAGGATCATAATTGGTACGTGTCACATGCATTGAAGGAATCAACATTTTTCGGATTTGATTGCTGCGTCTCGGCCAGAAAAAAACACGGACCGGTTGGAGAAAGAAGCCTAAAAAAAGGTGAATTGAAGCAATTAAAACTGAATTTAGTTTTTATTGATCCTCAACAGGAAATTAAAATTGTATTGGTGTAAACACAAAGGAAGTTTGTCATTTTTCCTCATTTGTTCGGCCGAAAAACCTCCTTTTTTCCCAAACTTTTTATTTATGGCAGAAAAACCTCTTTTTTGGGGGGAAAAAATGGTGTAATTTTCTGAACAAAAAACCGAGGAAAATGCCAATGACCAAAAAATTCAGAAAAAATGGCCAACTTTTTTTTTATAAAAACCGAGGATTTATTTTGAACTTTGCGTGTGCCAATGGTTTTATGGCTAAACAAACAGAAATGAATAAAAGATCTGACGTTTCATGTCGCAGCCTCCTAAAAAAAAAGACAACTTTAATTTCTATGTCATAAAGCCCGAGATAAAAATCCGCCTGAGGGACTCGCGTGTCGAAATTATAATCAAGTTTTTACTGGAATATAATCCAGATTATAAGACGAATTTATAATGAGAAAGTTTCCTCTTTTTTTGAGATACGACGTGGCTTCTTTATCGAACCACGTCGATAAACCACGTCCGGAGGAGCCGTTTATTAAAGTAAGCACCGGATTTATGTGAGTGCCTTTATGTTCCATTACGTCCGTCACTAAAGCTTAACAGTCTTAATCACGCCTTGAGGCGCAGTTTATGTCCGAGCGATCATGTGAGAACAGAGGACAGAACTTGTTTTCAACGTTTTTTCTCCCAGTAAAAAGTATAAAAATCTAGTTTTTCTTGGTTAAAAAAAAGCGAAAGGTTTCTGGGGTATTTCCTTATTTGAAGATGGGAATTTCAGTTCTCACGTTCGGTATGAAATCACGAAAACAAGAGCAAAAGTGACAGTTCTCTCATATTTTGAAACTTTTAAAATTAAATCGTAGATACGCAAAAAACATTGAATGTTGGGGATGTCCAGCTAAAAATTTTGCTTATAAGACTTCCAGAATCTAAGATCTATTCATTTGTAGCCCTAGCCACTTAACTCCTTTTTGCCATTTAACTCTATGGCGTTTTTGCTACCAAAAAATACATTTTACAATTTTTGGGGTGTTTTCCTTGATTTTTAGGCCCGAAAACGCTTTTTTTTTCCACACAATTTTGGATCATTCTTCGGTTTTTTGACTACCTGAAACTTGGAATTTTGGGAGGCTCATCCAAGATTTTGGAAACTCGGAATTTTAGGAGGCTCTTCCAAGATTTTGACCAAAAAACCCCTATTCGTACTTACCTTCAAATCTACAAACAATCTTGCCAACCAAAATGTATTTTTCACCACCAAAAAAAAAGTAGGGTGTTACAATAACTTCGAAGAAGTTAAAACCTCGGTTGTCATAAAAGTGTGAAGTAACCATCTTTGGACCTACTTTTACAGAACGATCATAAAGCTTTTAAGTTTAACAATATAAACTTTTTTAAATTTTCTTGAGCCTAAAGTTTATATTGCTCCGAAGAAAAAAAAAAATCGATCCAAGGTATGGCATTGGAAAAGTCAACAGTTTTAGTAGTCCCAAACCAGCAATAAATCTCAAAAAGTCGTCTATAAAAGGAATAAACTCGAACTATATTTTAATCTTTTATTGAGCAGAAATTCGATCTTAAAAAAAAAGCTGAAAAAAGATAAAGATTTTTTTAAAGTTATTTACAAATATTTACAAAAAACAATCGGTGCTGAAAAACTATTGTGTCAGTGAACAAAAAAACACATAAAAACACAATTAGTTACAAAACGTGCGAGAAAGAGAAGCTAATGGTTAGCCCAGAAGCAGATGACGTTTTTTTTTATATATGAATAAGTTACAGAAGTGAAAGAAGAGGTGTAGAAAAAGTGTGCATTATGTATGAGCGGGATGTGCCGTGTACTTTTTTTGATGGGGTACAACAGACTCCTTTCGGGTCAGACATACCTCGCCTTTTCCTGTCTTGAACTCAATTCTCGTTGTACTAAATGTCTGCTCCTAAAATTTAAATGTTTAAAATTATTGAGTTGTCTTGTTTATTTTTATTTGTAGAGTACTTCGTGTATAGGAAAAGTTTTGCATATATACATCTGTATAAAAACAACAAAAAATAAAAGGCAAAAATAAAAATAATTTCTCAATAACCAACGTTATTACACAGTTTATCGTATGCCTCACATAATATTTAATTATTAATATTGTATATATATTTGCTACCCTTAAGAATTATCAAAAAAAGAGGCTTTCTAGGCAAAAAATGAAAATCCAAGGGAAAATCGCTAGAAAATGCCTAAAAATGCAGTCGAAAAAAACTGAAGGAAAGAAAACACCACGAAAACCCTTTAAAAAGGATTTCGCCAAAACATTCGGAAATTTTTTTAAAAATGGGGATTTCCGCCCTCAAAGAGCCTGACGAAAACAAACAAAAATTCGGCAAAATTGATTCCCACGGTTTTAAAAATAAAAAGAGAATAGGGCTCTAATTCGCGTAAAAACAGGTTTCAGTGAAAGCCCGGTAGTTTTCACCAAATTATTTAAAACAAAATATAAAAAATATGGAATTATGGATAATATTTGTTACCCTTAAGAATTATCTAAAAAAGGGGCATTCTAGGCAAAAAAAAAAATCCACCTATAAGAAAGGGAAAAAACGCTAGAAATGCCAAAAAATGCAGTCGAAAAAACTGGAGGAAAGACACCACGAAAACCCTTTAAAAGAGGATTTCGCCAAAAACATTTGGAAATTTTTTAAAAAATGGGGATTTCCGCCCTTAAAGAGCCTGTCGAAAACAAACAAAAATTCGGCAAAATTGATTCCCTCGGTTTTAAAAATGAAATTGAGAAATGGGCTCTAAATCGTGTAAAACAGGTTTTTCTTTGAAAGCCCGGTAGTTTTCACCAAATTATTTTAAACAATAAAATAAAAAAAATATAAAGGATATAATATTTATTACCCTTAAGAATTATCTAAAAAAGGGGCTTTCTAGGCAAAAAATAAAGATAAATAAAAAATCCACCTATAAGAAATGGGAAAATCGCTTGAAAATGCCTAAAAATGCAGTTGAAAAAACTGGAGGAAAGAAACCCTTTAAAAAGAGGATTTCGCCAAAAACATCCGTAAATTTTTTAAAAATTTGGATTTCCGCCCTCAAAAGCCTGACGAAAACAAACAAAAATTCGGCAAAATTGATTCCCACGGTTTTAAAAATAAAAAGAGAATAGGGCTCTAAATCGCGTAAAAACAGGTTTTTCAGGGAAAGCCCGGTAGTTTTCACCAAATTATTTTATAACAATAAATAAAATAATATGGAATTATGGATAATATTTGTTACCCTTAAGAATTATCTAAAAAAGGGGCTTTCTAGGCAAAAAAATAAAAAATCCACCAATAAGAAAGGGAAAAAACGATAGAAAATGCCTAAAAATGCAGACGAAAAAACTGGAAAGACACCACGAAAACTCTTTAAAAAGAGGATTTTGCCAAATACATCCCTAAACTTTTTTAAAAAATGGGGATTTTCGCCCTCAAAGAGCCTGTCGAAAACAAACAAAAATTCGGCAAAATTGATTCCCTAGGTTTTAAAAAATTAAATTGAGAAAAAGGCTCTAAATCGCGTAAAAAACAGGTTTTTCATTGAAAGTCCGGTAGTTTTCACCAAATTATTTTAAACAATAAAAATAAAAAAACATAAATGGATATAATTATTACCCTTAAGAATTATCTAAAAAAGGGGCTTTCTAGGCAAAAAATAAAGATAAATAAAAAATCCACCTATAAGAAATGGGAAAATCGCTTGATAATGCCTAAAAATGCAGATGAAAAAACTGGAGGAAAGAAAACCCTTTAAAAAGAGGATTTCGCCAAAAACATCCGTAAATTTTTTAAAAATTTGGATTTCCGCCCTCAAAGAGCCTGACAAAAACAAACAAAAATTCCGCAAAATTGATTCCCTCGGTTTTAAAAATGAAATTGAGAAATGGGCTCTAAATCGCGTAAAAACAGGTTTTTCAGTGAAAGCCCGGTAGTTTTCACCAAATTATTTTATAACAATAAAATATAAAATAATAGAATTATTTATGTTATGTATAAAAAAAAGCGTTTTTTTACGCTGTAATCAACGCGACTATTTTCAGTCCCCGTAAACTTGATAAATGGAAAATATGCTGATTAAATGGTTCGCGGGAAAAAAGGGAACGTTGCCCGGAAAAATGGAAAATGCAACCGCCACTATTTTCGGAAAAGCCCCTTCGGAGAAAAATTACGAAAAGCTAATTTTTCATGTTTATCGTCCCAAAAACAATATCGTCGAGCTATCAAGGATTATTGCATTTTCTCTTATTACCCCCCAGGATATCAAACCTAAAGAATGTTAAGTGACCTTAGACCTGCCAAAAAACACGAAAAAATTTGACTGAAGAAAAAAAAATCTTTGTGAATATAAATTACAAAATTAAATTTCCTGCCCGAAAGGTTATCTACATAATTTTTTTTTGGTCCCATACTTTTAGGCATGAAAATATTTAAGTTTTAAATAGGAATTTAGATAAGTTGTGACCATCTCAAAGGGCACTAATTAAAAAAAATTTTAAAAAGTCTTCATCAAAATGAGAAATTGTTCAAGTTTTGAAATACGCCGTTTGAAAGTTTCAGAAACCGACGAGTTTCGTACAAAGTGGAATGAGAAGAATATCAGTTAGTTGGAACAAACTGGAAAGTGTTGGAAGTCAGACGTCGGGTAATAAATTTAGAGGCGTATAACGTATACAAAGAAAATATCACGATATGCCTTCTTTTTAGTGTTTCCTTTACCGAAAAAAATCAAACTTTTTTTAACCGCATAGCGGGAAATCGTTCGGAAACAAGTTGAAATTCCACCTCAAACTTTGACGATTTCAGGAATAATTTAAGAGCATCCAAAAGTGAAAGGGATGAGGAAAAAAAAAACTTTTTTTCCCCCTGAAAAATAAAAACTCTACTTACTTTTTGGACTCAATATTGCCGACGATAGTTTATTGGGACAGCACAGTCTGAAACTCTGGATGTAAATGGCAAACGGAAGGAGCGCATAAATGGATTTCCAGTTTCAACTAAGTGATATCAGATAGGGGGTGATTAACGAGGGAAAGACTTTAAAACGCACGACAAGTCAAAAAGGAAGAGATTTAACATGAAGAAAATGGCTGCCTTTTGTCTATTCAAGACGGATTTACCGCCGAAGAAAGAACAATAAATAAAGTTGGTTTGACAGTCTTTTATAAGGATATTTGGTGAAAATCTGATTTAAAAAACGCCAGAAATGTTCAATTTTGATATAAAACGCAAGTCAAATTGACCCCAGGTTTGGAAGACCCGTTTCAGTAAGATATCTACTGAGGGTTATGACGACTTTATTTTTAAGAAAGCTAAAACATCAAAACGTCATTTTTGGCCCAAAAAATCAAAATTTGTCATAAAAACTAGAACATAAGGCCTCATAGATTAAACAGCTCAAATTTCTCCCTACAATTTAAAAAAGCCATTTTTCCGGGGTCTGAGGCCCCAAAAACCAACCATGGAGGGTAATACAATAACTTCTCTTTGAGAAAGCTGGAAAACATTTATATTTCAATTAATCTAAACTCTTCAAAAACCTTTCATTTAATCCAAAAGTAGCCTAAAAAAGGCCTTTTTACCTAAAAACGTAGGCTACTAGTTTTGATGATTCTAACCGTCGATTATAACCCCTTTTAAGGTATTTAACACGAAAACCACAATTCGTCTTCCATAAAAAAAATCAGCAGACCAACGGTATTGACTTGATTGCTAAAAAAGGTCAAAATTAATGAAATGACAGTTAAAAACTTTTAAGAGGTTCCCCCAAAAAAACCGGTTATTCTGTTCCGCTTTATCTCTATATATTCGTATTTTTAGAGTGGCTAAGACAAAAATAAAAACTTGTAATCCACGTGACGAAAATCCAATTTATGCTTCCGTACGTGAATTTATAGTAGGCCTTGTGGCGAAGGGATAAAATTACAATTTAATGTCGACCCCTTGTCTCACAAACCTAACTTTAAAACCATTTATTGTGTTTTTTCAGAGTTAGCACTTAGTTCTGATAAAAAAACATGATTTTATGTCTTTATGTTAATAATCTCGTTAACTGTAAATCTGAAACTTTTTTACTCGGCCCTGTAACTAGGCATACGCCTAGTAGCGTGGGATTCGCAACGTTCATAAAATTATTCTTTCCGTCACGTTTATACTGGAAACATTTATGTAACTTTTATTTTGTCAAGGGTAAGACAGGATGTTTTAGTCCGGAGTTAGGGCCCTCCGTATATGGAACGACCTGTGTTTTTGGTAACAACCTTGTCAAGATTAGTCCCTCTCTCAGAGGAGTTAAAATTTTTTTTTAAATAAATACAAGTTTTTTGAGTTCAACGGACTTGATGTGAACATGATCGCCCGCATAATCTGATTAATTGTTAAGCGAAACGGAAGAAACAAAACCGTTTTATATATAATCTGAATTTATAAAAGGAAGGGGAAAAAATCTGAAGTCTTCTCATTTTTATATCTGTGGGTTTATGTGAGTTTGCACTTGATTTTATATTTCTAATAACTTGAATGAATTAGTTATAAAATGTATTTATTCGTCTGAAATAGGCCCCACGACCATTTCCGGAAGGGGAAATCAAAATGCCAAAAAAATCGTTTTTTTAGCCTTAGAATGTGAAAAAGCGAGGAAAAATACGATAAAAAGAGGTTTTTCGTCTGATTTCTTAAAGGGGCGAAATATCGAAAAAATAGCCTGAAAGTATAGTTAAAAAATAGCTTTGTTCCAACCGCAGTTTGAAACTGGTTTATAACTCATGGAACAAAAGGATTTGCACGTCAATTTTGACTTCAGATGACTAGAAAAACGATATGAAATCACGAAAACAAGTGACAGTTCTCTCATATTTCGAAACTTTTAAAATTAATTTATGTGCGTTTTGCCACCAAAAAAATACATTTTTACAATTTTTGGCGTGTTTTCCTTGATTTTTTGGCCCGAAAACGCTTTTTTTACTCATAATTTTGGACCATTCTTCGGTTTTTTGACTACCTGAAACTTGGAATTTTAGGAGGCTCTTCTAAGAGGAAAAACGATTTGAACGACGCCAAATTTGACATCCAAATCCTGCGCATGCTCCAGGAGTTTCAATCCAGTTTCAAACTGCGGGAACAAAATAAGTTATAATAAAGGAGTTCCTTTGTCTAAAACCAAAAGAAGCTCCTGAAAATCAGGAAAAAGAGTCTCTTTTTGAGGAGGATTATCATACAATTTTAACCAAAAGAAACATGATTTTTGGGTCTTAAAAACCCCGTGGGTCAAAATGACAACTTAATGGTCGATATGAGGCGCTCCGAATACGAAGGGCGAACTCGACAAAACGTAGTTTCGAGATATTCGCATTTTAAAGTTTTCTGTTAAGGGCGAACTCGACAGAAAAGTCACTCTCTGGAATTTTCGTGGCGAGATTTAGAATCATCATAGAATCATAGAGAAAGGGTTTTTTAAAAATCACCAAATCTCGAAAAGAAAAAAAAATTAAATAAAAAGGTTGAGAGTAGAGCTATGCCGCATATCGGTTTTTACGTATTTAAAGGGGAAACTCAATATAAAAATTACATGGGTGTATTCTTCAAAAGGTCTAGAATCTGAAAATGAAAAAAAAAATTTGTCCGATGTCGAGTTCGCCCTTCGTATTCGGAGCGCCTCATATCTTCTTCCACACTTTTTAAATAACCCACAGGGCCACTAATCAGATTTTCACCAAAATTTATAAAAGTCTGTGCCATCCAACACAACTAGAAAAAATGAGCTCGCAAATAACAGACAAGTGACATTTCAATTTTTCCTACACATGACCTTTTAAAATATGCGTTAATACTTTAATTGACAAAGAATTTTTTATTCCGTAATTTTTGTGCTTTCAGCCTATTTTCCAGATTACACAACATAAAAAATTATCCGCGATTTATCAGAGGAAGTCTCGATCTGTCGAACTAATCACGTACACCCTAACCTTAACCAATTATCAACATACCCTCTAATTGGATTCCACACATCAAGTAACCAAAACCCACCACAAAACCCTTTTCCTTGACCTACAACTCAAATTTTAACTCAAAATTTTAATACAAAATCTTTATGAATAAAAAACAAATCAATTTCAGGGTTGACATTTTTTACAATCTATTGTCAAAAATATGAGGTTTACGACAAAAATATTTATGTTTTTTTCATTGTTTCTCCTACTCAAAAAAAAAATATATAACAAAAAAAAATTTTAAACGAGCTAATCATACATTTAAATTTATTGCACATCGTAATAGCTGGTGAAAGGCAATAAATGTCGATTTATCGTATAAAAATGCGGGAGATTGAAAAATAAAGAAGAGGATGGAAAAAATAAGTTCCTAGCAACCAGAACCAGTTAGTGAGACAAATATTTCCTGCTCACCTACCCCAAGAACCTGAATATAAAGATAATGAGTGCCCTAGGTCGGGTAAGTTCGGAAAAGTTGAGAGCTTTTAACACCTATTTTATGAGTCCTGAAGTAGTAAATAGAATTTTATTTTAAAATGTGTTTTTGAGTATAGGAAGATAAGAAAAAAAATATCGACGAACCTGGATGACTCGTCATCAGGGGGGATGACCGCCATGTGTTAAGAGTCATGTTCACAGCAACATGTCACTACACTGACTGAGTCGAACGCTCGCGGGCCCGGCTTCTTCGCCACTCTTTTCTCCTTCCTTTTCCCCCCACGTCGCCGCCACCCCCGCCTCGTACGCCCCGGACTGGAGGCCCTCTTTGAACGCGGACATCGAAGCCGCTCCTCAAAGGAACTTCTACGCCTCTTTTCGTTAATTCCTTTTTTTTTTTTTTTGGTAGACGAGTTATTTATTTTTAAAAAATATACATCTCTGTTTTTTGAACGAAAAACCTCCAGTTTACGCGATTTTGAGTGTTTTTTTTCACGCTTGTTTTTTTGGAATTCAGGAGCTCCCCTATCCGCAAAATATCGTCAGGGACAACTGTCCAATTTGTGCCTAACCAAACGTGGACGGCCGGCTTTAAAAATTAAGACATTCCAGACTAATAGAGAATAAAACGTCAGATGTCAATTACTTTTTTTCTTTCTATTCTAACGCTTGAAATAATCAACTTTTTCGATTAGCTCCCATGACGTATTTCACCCCAGGGTCGATTCTCTACAGTTAAATTGAAGATTCTTAAAAAGTCTGAGAAGTTTAATTAGTTTCTCTTTTAATCGCTTTCCTGCATTTTTTTTGAGTCTGCATAGAAAAACACTTTAAAAATTAAAAAAATTGTCATGTTTTCCCTCATCTATTTTCTTTTCGTCGGCTTTTTCATAAAAAATAAAGGAATCAACGATAATGTCGATGCTAAAAATAAGCTTCCGCTAAAAAAAAATGCGACGTCCATATTTTCACCGTTATTTGTCAAAGCGACTGAAAAATTTTTAATATCAATAGAGAGAGAAAAAATTTACCTGCAGTTGGAGGACCAATCAAATTGCTTAATCCAGCGACGCCGAAAATGATCCCTGTTGCTGAAGTCAGTTTTTCCAGGCCGACATAATCGACCAAAATAAAATTTCTTAAAGTCGCATATAAACCTAGAAGAAATTTTAATTTAATTTTCAATTTTTTTTATTACCAAAACAGATTCCGAAAGTAAAAGAGTATATAAAATAAAGGATGTAAAAAAATGTAAAAGGTTGTAAAGCGGTGGTGAACGAGATAAAAATCCGAGGCCCAAACACATCGACATTGGGCTTAAAGTCGGAACTAGTTGTAGTAAAATTCCACCGGAGAGTCGCCCCGTGAATATTCCAAGTCCCATACAAGGTATGAGCCATTCGATATAAGGTGGATTTCACTTTTCTGTTCCTGTTTTATAACCTGAAAGTATGACGGTGATAAAAAAAAGTAAAAAGATGAAATCTATAAATTCACTGTTGAGGTAAAGCATCGGGACGGTGACGACGATGTAATAAAAAAACGTGCTTATGCAATACATGATGAAGCTAGGCCTTTTAAATAGACGGACGTCCACCATGTCGCTGATACCTCTGACGAACGATTCCGGGCAACAAATTTTACATTCGACTTGATTCTCGATGTCGTTTTTTGTCGGAAGTTTACTCACGTGCATTGAATACTTAAGGGCTGTATCCTGAAATAGATAATAAAAGTTGGCAGCACTGAAATAATTACCTACTTAACCTATTTAATAACCTAAAGATCGGCCGAAAAATAGCCTTCAAAATTTGGGAATTTTTGGTTTCCCTCTATGGCGTTTCCCTTAATTTTTCTGCCAAGGGAAACCCCTTTCTTATGGGTTTTCTCACAGGGGAAAACCCTTTAAAACAACTAAAAAACCAATGCTCGTAGCCAATAAAAATAATTCTTTACCAATTGGTCGTTTTCTAGCTGCTTATTAAATCTAAGGACGCTTCCTTGATAGAAAACATCGTTTTTATACATAAAACGCTGCCCAGTTTTAGGAATCCAATTTCGATCTCGGCATAGAATAAGATTTAAACATCGGTCACAGCAGTTTTCCCTTACAATCGCCACGAAGGACGGCCCTTCAAGTTTCTTTCTCGATATTATCTGTGAAAGACGTGCCGTCGTACTTCTTCTCGCTTTCGCCAGCCTCCCTTTTTCATCCCCAATAATCAGCCTGTGCGACGACTGCGCCACAGAAAATGGAGTTTTTTCACGAATACGATATCTTAAAAAAATTATGTTTATTTTTAATCTTTTTACTTCGAAGTTCCAATGAATTCTCGAGCTGTAATATCTTTTTTTGTTAAAAGAATATCGCTGGCTACGCGCCTTTTATGTATATCGACTTCAACTATAGGTACTGGACGAACCAACAAAGACATGAAAACATTTATCATCATAAGACCTATAAATATTTAGAATTTTTTTGGGGTATTTTCAAATTACCGGAAAGAACGAAAAAAAGATATTTATAGTTGAAAATTTTGAGTAAATAATCCAATAAACATGGTAATACAATCATGCCGATGCCAGTGCCACATGTCGCAATTCCGATCGCCAAAGGTCTCGTCTTATCAAACCACATTCCGGGAGGAATCATCAACGCAATGTACATAAAACCAAACCCAAACCCTAACGCATTAAAACACAAATGCTAATTTTATACCAGCAATAATCCCATAAGTAAAATAAAATGGTAAAAATCCATAAGTCGCTCCGAAGTAAGAGAGAGCGAGTCCAATGGTTGCGATGACAGATCCAATTAACATGACAATCCTAAAACCGAGAACGTTGCAAAAAGCACTTGAAATTGGTGCTGAAAATATATTAGTTGCACTTTTTATTTTTTAACGTACCCACAAGCATTGATAAAGAGTTAACAGTTGATATGCTTAAAGCACATTCTCTTTCATTAAGTCCATCTTCGATAAGGCCAGGTCGTATTAAATAAAACGTGTATGCTATTCCATCGACAATCAGGAGGCCGAAGAAGGCAACAGCAACGATGACCCATCCGTAACCGCCGTCGGTCGGAACCTGAATGACTGCTGTGAATGTGCTTGTTGTCTTGTCACCCTTTTCTTGCCTTCTGAATAGTTGTAAAATTCGATTGAATCTACTGTCTTCAGAATCTTCAGACTAAAGTCAATAAGTATTAATTATGTCATTTAAAAGGCTTAGGTTTATCTTAACGCTTGTTTAACCACTAGGACAAATCTTCCTTCATTTAGGTTGAGAGGGTTAGGTTATTTTAATAAGATAACCATGGTGTTTTGGGGTAAGATAGCTAACAATATTTTGGGCATTTTGCATTAACTTCTTCCCCACACAAGTCCCTTTTTCTTAAAGCAATAAAAATGTAGGATTAGGTTATAATTCATCAGGTTATACCACCAATAAATAAAACTAATTTAAACATAATGTATATATTTTTCTACCAGGTAACTAATTAAATACACCTTTGTCTTTTATTTAAAACAGGTAATTTCTAAAAACTAATTTCCAATTAACCATTAAAAAAACATCAATTTGGCAAATAATTAACTGACAAGAAACCTGAATAACAGGTTGAATCATTGCACTGGATAAATTTTGTACAATAAAAATTATACAATATAAATAAGTAGTTATAAATAATCAATTAATACTGAAAAGAAATAATAATAATAAAATGGGAAATAAATATACTGATAATTACAATAATGTTTTTCTTTTTGTATTTACAAATCAGAAAAAGATTACATATTGGTTGTTTTCTTTTTTCTGAAAAAGTTAGATAGAACGTTAGGCTTTTTGTCCTTACGGCTTTCTTTGGTTGTGAGGTGTTCATTTTCACTGGAGCTTTCGCTTTGTCTCCGAGAGGACTCGCTGTTTGGCGACGCTCCACCACCACTTACAGGTAGCGTGGATGAACGGTTGGGCCCGTTATTCTAAAAATAAGAAAAAACATATAAGGACAAACAAATAAATTGAAAAATAAAGAAGGGAAAAGCAAAATTCACACTAGATTGACTTGAATAAAACAAACACAACTAACCTGTTTATTTCCCAGATTCGAGTAAACTGTAACAAAACAACAATAATGAAAAAAACGAAAACACAACATGCAAAAAAAAACATAATAAATAAAAACCAGCTGAAACTTTTTTAAAATTATATTTACCAGTTCCATGGCGATAAGAGGTATTGTCGTTTGGCCACGGATCCCTACTCGGAGGTGGTCCAATGGGTCGATTGGGAGGTGCTGTCGCAGGTAAAGGTGGGGGAACTTCTACATTAAGGATAAATAAAAAGCAAAAAAATAAAAATAAGCGAAATAAAAAAAAAATAGGATTCTAGGGGTTTTTTTAAATTAAAAAAATTAACCTTGTAAGTAATCTCCAGGCATAGAATTTCGCCAATCAGGAGGGTTTCCGTTTTGGTTGTTCATTCGGCTGACAGGTTGAAACGACCTTGGTCGTATGGTTGCTGTAGGCATTTCTAAAAATGGAGTTAAATGATGTTTTTTGAGGTCATTAGTACCTTTGATTCCTTCAATGGAAGGTGTTCTGACAGGGATTGGTGGAGGAGCACCTCGAGGAGGAATGGGAGGTTTGTTTCTTCGTGCCACATCCGGCGTTGAATCTCTGCTTGATCCTGAACTTTCTTCAGGCCCAACTGGAGCAAGTCTCTCTCCTCCAGGAGATGCATTATTCTAAAATTAATTAGTCAGAAGCCTTTGTTTTAAAAAAACTTACTTTTCTGCTTTCATCATAGCTCATAAGTTGCAAACTAGGAGGTAATTGAGCATGGAATGAAATTTTGTTAACCCAATCTTCTAAATCGGCGGCGCTGGGAGCGAGGAATAAAAATTCTGAGCCGTCTGTACAGCAGAGTCTGAAGACGTGTTTTCGTTTTGTGTAGTTATCGGCTTTTTCGCATTTGGCATTTAGAAGGATGATGGGAGATGTGGCTGCTTTACTGGCGACGAAATCGTCTTGGTCTTTGAAGAAGCAGAGAAGTTGACCACAGAGTACGGTATAGAAGCTCTTCCATGATCTCAACGCCGCTTTTTTACCGCCACTTTGAAGTTCGTGTTTACGGTCAAGGACTCCTTCTATTTCAACAGGAGGAAGATGGTCTAATTGTTCTGAACCAAATTTCTGATGCTTCCTAAAACTCTGAGTCCTCCTTCTAGTCGTAAAAGACGGCGTCCTCTTCGGCTTTTTCAGGTCCACTTTCATACTTTCTGCTCGTTTCACATCTTCAAAACAATTTAAAAATAAAACTTAAAAAAAATTATCAAAAATACCTTTCTTAAGTCGATCACCAAACAAAGAAGAAATACTTCCAGACTTTTGGACCGAATTAGGAGATCCTTGAATCAATCTAAAAAAACAAAAAAATTTAAACATCCAACATTTATGACTGCAGAAGAATTCGACCACACCCAATGTCCCAGGAAGAAAAGAACAAACCTCGGTATACCGGCTGCCGAATGCGATTTCGTTAATTCGATTTCAGAAATCGGCGTGCTACTACCTTCCTCGGCTTGAGAATCAGAGGAAGTCACAGCCACCGGCTCAATCACCAAATCATGCTTCACTTCAATCAAGCTTCATGCAAAAACATGCCATTAATATTTTAAAAAGGAATCATTAAACCAGAAAAAAGTGAAATTTAGTCTCACCTTGTGCACTTAACATGAAAGCTAATAGAGAAATTTACAATATAGTTAAAGAGTAGGGATTTTCAAAAGAAAAATTACCTCTTGTCAGATTCAGGCCCTCCGTTTATTTCATGTCTTCTTCTTTCATCTTCTTTTCTTCTTTCATCAGTAATTCGTTGGACTTCCTTACGTTTTCTGGCTTCAGTCCTTTCTCTTTCAATTCTCTCTTTTTCTGCCTGTCTCGCTGACGCTTCAGCTTCACGTTGTTTGTAAAAAGCTTGCTCGAGCTGAAAATAACATTTAAAAAAGAAACTTTTAAAATAAATATACTTACTAAAGTGATTCGTTTTAGCGCATTAAATTTATCTGCTTGGGCTTCAATTGTTTTTTCAAAGTCTTCATGTTTTCTGATCAGTTCTTCAACTTGAGGGATGGATTCGCCATATTTTTCATCGTGAAGAACTGGCTCGCGAGCAGTAATCCAGTTTTCAAGTAGATTCGCCTCTCTCATGAATACCTAAAGAAAAAAATAAATGATTTTTTCAAGTTTATTGAAAAACTTACTTGTGTATCAAGGCTGAGGTCGTATATGTATTTCCGCCTTTCCCAGGTCTCATTTAGAAGATGTTTTCTTTGCTCAAGAATACGTATTTTGTCCAAAATATCATTGGAAAGGAAATGCCCTGTTTGACCAAAGCATTTCCTGTAGTGTAAACTGTACAAAGGCTTCTTCACGGCTGTCGATTTCAGCTCGGTGTTCCATATGACGAGATATCAGCGCCTCTGCACCGGAAACATCTTGGGCAAGTTCTGGCGATGTCACTTTGGCAATCATTTCGCTAATCCAGGCCCTAAAATAAGCGTAAATATTTTGAAGTAGAAATAAATTGAATACGAACATGAGGTCTCTGGATAAATCGAAGTAGCTTTGAAGTTGTTCGGCTTCTTGGAGATGTTTTCTGCGTTGTTCAGTCTTTTCGAATAGTTGGCTCCAAGCATCAGTAACTTCTTCATGTTTGACTTCGATGTGTTCTCTGGCATCAGGGAAGAGTCCAGAAAGTCGTCCACCTTCTTCAACGACGCTTTCAACTTGTTCTTTCACCGCAGCTAAATCAGTTTGGAAAACTTCATGTTTACGAACAAGAGCCTGGATAGATTCTAAGTCTTGTCCGAATCCTTCAGTGGAAAGAGTGGAGTCTTTTTCTTGAATCCAACTTATCGTCTCATCTGCAGTTCGGTCGAAAACATGTACTTGTTTTGCTCCAGTTAAAGCTTCCTGTCGAGCATGAGCTAGCTCTTTAAGATCATCCCAAAGTTGCTGCGTCTCATCCATTTTAGCTCTGATTCTATCCGATTCTGGATTCTCTTCAGCAATCAAGGCTTCCCCGGATTGCAAGCAATTGGTCACTCTTCCTTCACTCGAAGAAAGGGCACTCAAAACATTATCAAACCTCTGCAAAAATTATTAAAAATTTTACATCCTCAACAAAATATACCTGAATCAAAAGTTCAACATGTTCAACGTCTTGTCCATAATCTTCAGAAGCAGCGATAGCAGTTTGATCGCTTATCCATTCAGCGACTTCTTCGGCTTCTCTCAAAAATCTAAAATACTTCCGACTTTCAACCAAAAGCCATTCTCTTTCTTTATATAAAGCTTCGATTTCTTTGAGTTTATTTTCGATTTCAATCTAGAAAAAAATGAGATAGACAAAATAAAAAAATATGAGATGTTACTTGTTTGTTTTCAATGTTGATGCTGTCAAAATGATTTCTGTCTAAAAGACCATGGCTAAGGTTGGCAAGACGGCCGACTGTTTGATGAAAAGATGTTATTTCGCGGCCAATTCCTTCCAGTTTTTTAAGTAGCGACTGAACAGAATCTTCATCTTTTCCACGATCGCTTGAAGTCAAAAGTGGTTTCTTTTCTTTAAGCCAAGCTTCTGCTTCTCCGGCTTCCACATAAAACTAAAATATTTGTTATTAAAGACCTAAATTATTTAATTGTATTACCATTTGTGATTCCACAGCATCGAGAAGTCTCAATTTACGTTCTTTAGTTAAAAGTTTAATTTTGGCCACTTGTTCGCATAGGTCGTTATGAGCGCTTTCGATCCTGTTGGCGGCGAAATGTCCGCTTTTGATCATGTGAAGCGCTCGGTTTTCAAGAGATGCGACAACTTGTTCTCGAGATAAGATTTCAGCTTCTAAGACTTGATGTTTTTTCTGAAGACTTTGAACAGCGTTGAGGCTATTTCCAAGGTCGACGGATGCTGCTAGAGGTTCCTTTTCGGTGAACCACTGCATTTCATCTTCGATATCACGTAACAGCTGATGGAGGAGTAAAGCGTCTTCTAAATTATCTCTTCTGATCTGCATTGGCTCTTGCAGGGACCGATATCTTGTAATAACAGCTTGAGCTCTGTCTTGAATTTCTTCTTGCATAAAATGGTTGGATCGTTGAAAAGCAGACGCTGTGTCTTTCAGCTGGTTGAAAGCATCGCCATGTCCGGTTACATCATTTTCCAAAAGTGTGTGTCTTTTTAAAAGATTCTTGACGCTTATGAGGTCTTTTCCATGGTCTTCGCTTGTAAGTTGGCTTTCAATGTCATCTATCCATGTTTCAAGTTCTTCAAGAGTACGGCTGAACAGCAGAGCCTGATAAGCTTCATTTAACCTGTCTTTCTTAACCATGCTTGTCTCTTGAAGGGTTCTCCAGTCAGATTCTAATTCATCGATTTTGCTTTGGATTTCAGAACTTGCATAGTGGTTTTCACGAATGAGGCCTTCACCTTCATTGCAGACACCACTTACACGTCCTTTATTGGCTATCAGTTCTGCTTCAAAAGCGATATGTTTCTGTATTTTGCTTTGTAAATTGCTTGAATCTCTATAGCTTTCATCACTAGCCACCTGCTGCTTTTGAACAAGCCAGCTTTCAACTTCATACACATTTCTTAAGAATTGATGAAGCTTTTTAGATTCTATCAATCGCTTTCTGCGAATCATTGTGTTTTCTTTCAATTTGTCTCTTCGGTTTGTCAAAGCTTGAAGAATCTGAGTGATCGAATTCGCTGCGTAGTGGTCTTCAGAAAGGACCTCTTTTCCAAGTTTTTCGACATCTTCGACTCTGCTTAGTTGGGAATCCACTGTTTTTTCGAATGCTTCATGTTTCATCATTAGTTCTTCAACGCTGGCCAAAGTTTCGCCAAGATCGTCATTATTGAGGAAAGCTTCTTTAGAAGCGAGCCATGAATCTGCTTGGTCTGCTTGTTGCTTAAAAAATTGGAGCTGCTGCGCTTGAGCTAATTTTTGTCTTCTTTCTTCCCAAGCTAAAGCCAAAGTGCGTCTCAGATCTTCCAATTTGGCTAAATCATCTTCATGTGGCGGATTTAACCTCAAGCCGGCTTCTTTTAACGTTTTGAAAATCTCCTGACGACCATCAATTTCAGCTTTTCGCTCATCATGCATCTCAAGCATTAAATGAGCTTCAGCGACATTCGTTGGTAACTCTGAAGAACTCATCTTCTTAATCGTGTCCGCTACCCAAATCTGAAGCTCTTTCAATTCAGCTTGGAATTTGTGACTAGTGTAAGCAGAATTAAGCGCATCTCTCCTTCGATTCTTCAACGACTGAAGATTGTGCCAATTATCTTGAAGTTCCGTCAACTTATTTCTTATTGGCGTCGACATATCAGGATATTTACTCACTAATCTTCTACATTCGACATCATGTTCCTAAAATAAAAAATAAGAAAAATATTTTCATGTCTTATTAATTACTTTTAATTTTCCATCAATGGCAGTCATATCTCTTTCTAAAGTGTCTTGTTTTCTTCTCAGATGTTCTACAGCATTCAAGTCTTTTCCTAGATCATCAGATGCCATTGCTAGCGCTTTTTCAGATACTCTTTGCGATGTATCATCTACATCTCTGTTAAACGAATGAATCTCTAAAGCTCCAGCCAAATGTTCGCGGTATTCGCTCAATGCACCTTGAAGTCCTCTCCATCTAAGAGAAAAAGTTATAAAGTAATAAATTAAATAAAAATAATTACTTGTTGTTAAAATGGTCTCTTTTTTGCTGCACTGCTCTGGTGTCGCTTCTCCCTGTCTGATCAATTTGTCGGCAAGGGCGTTGATTGTTTTGATTCTCATATCGTCGACTCGCATATCACTGTCAACGTCGTCTAATTTTCTTTGAAGGGCCAAGCAATGTTCGTAGTCTCTTCCCATATCTCCAGCTTGCACCATCATTTCCTTTAAAAAAATGGAAGTTTTTATGCTCCGCAAAGGGTGACTGCGAACTTACTTTATCTCTGATCCAAGCTTCGATTTTGTCAAGTTGGTTATTGAACTCAAGAATATCTTGAGCTTCTTCAAGTCCTCTGCCGCGGTTGGCGCTTTCTTTTAAAAGGCTCTTCCAAGATGCGATTAAATGATCAAGACTTTCTTGTATCTCTCGAGAAGATTTATGTTTTTTCGAAATTAATAATTCTCCTTTTTCTTGAATAGCAGTTATTCTCCCTTTGTTCGCAGTAAGTTCGGCTTGGAATGCTTGATGTTTTTGAAGTTTCTGAATTTTTTCTTCTAGGCTGCACACTTCTGCTTTGGCTTCCATTTCAAGTTTTTTAAGTTTCTCTTGAATCCATGATTCCGCCTGAAAAAAATTGTTTAGATTAAAAATGATTGAGTGAGGAAAAATTACTTCAGCGACATCTCTGTTGAACTGGGCATGAAGTAAAGCATTGTCAAGTTTGTTTCTGCGGTTCAGGCACATCTCGCGGATGGCAGCACGGCGAGTCATGACTTCTTGAAGCCTCCGAGCGATGACATTCTTCTCAAAATGATTCTGCGCCAATAATTTCGACGCATGTTCATTCAGCAAAGCGACTTTATCGTCTTGCGTCGCAAAAAGCTTTTCAAAAGCATCATGCTTTTTGACATGAAACGAAACATCTTCAACGGATTCGCCGAAATCATTATTTGACAAAGCGACTTCTTGAGCGTTGCATAAAGTGTCAATTTGCTTTGCATCTCGGAGGAAAAGATGAAGGTCGATTTGTTGATCTAAATGGACATTTTTGTGTTGACAGTCTGTGTGAAGTTTCTGCCTTTCTGCCAAAAGTTGGTTAAACTTTTCTTGTATTTCGTGCGAAGCATAATGATTTGCTTGAATCATCTCATCTGCTAAATCCATCACAGTTCTAAAACTGTCTTCTCTTGCTTCTATTTCTGCGCATAACCTCTTATGTTCTTCTTTAAAGCTTTGAGCCATAACCGCATCACGAGCTTTTGTGTCTGTTAAAATTGTCATTCTCAACTCGCTTGCCCAACTCATCAAATCTCTAACCTAAAAACAATTATATGATAAAAAATATAATAAAAATAAGAAACGTACTTGAGATAGGAATCGTTGATAGTCGCAGCTTGCTTGAAGAATACGTTTTCGTAAATCGGATTTTTGTTTCAAATCTTCCCAGCTGGCGATCAAAACTTCTTGTTTTTGAGCAATTTGGTTCACATTGCTTCCTGGATATTGAGTCTGAAGACGTACAGCATCTTCGACAAGAACTTGAAGTCTGTCGCCCAAAGCGACAAGATCATTTTCAAAGCCTTCATGGCGCCTAACTAAAGCCATCGCTGAATTATAATCTCTTCCAAGGTCATCACCAAGAACGGCTTTTTTGTCGTTGATTCTTGACAAAGCATCAGCAACATCTCGATTGAACCGATGTATCTCACCAGCTGCAGATAACCTCTGATCTCTTTTCTCAAGTGCATTCATCAATTGTTGCCAATATTGTCTAAAATTAAAATCAGTTTAAAATATAAAATAAAAATCAATCTATTACCCCAAGTGATATTGACGAGATTCAATTTCTTCAGCGTAAGGGCTTTCGTTGGCCACAAGTTTGCTCGCAAGAACTTCGCATTGATTGAATCTTTCAGCACCGGCTTCCACGCGATGTTTTAAATCTTCAAATTTCTTCTGCAAATTCTGAAAAAAATTTTAAATTATAAAACAAAGCTTAAAATAAAGCTTACAAGAAGATGTTCATAATCTTGACCATAGTCTTCTAAGCTAGCAGATTGAAGTTGTTCTTTTATCCATTCTTCTAGTTCTGTACTTTCGCTGAAATATTCGTGTCTGCACATGCTTTCAACGAGACGTTTTTGCCTTGTGCTGGCTAATTTTTGTAGATTTCTCATTTGCTGTTGGATAGCAGTTTGTTTGCTGGCGATGGCTTTACAATCGGGATGTTTGCTGTTCACCATAGAATTCGATACTCTTCCCATTTCTGTGATGATTGCATTATATGTGTCGAGTTCAAGTTCTAAAGCTTTGTGTTTGGTCAAAAGTTTGGATGCGGCATCTCTATCGCGGCCGTAGTCACTGGAATTGAGGATGTTGTTTTTCTCAGAGAGCCAGCTTTCGACTTCATTAGCTTCGGAGAAAAACTGCTGAGCGGTCAATGACAAATCGAGCTTTTTGGATCTCGTTTGAGCTTTTTGCTTAAGATCTTCCCAAGCGTCTTCAAGTCCAGTACATAAAGAGGCGACCTGCTTCGTCTCAGGATGGCTTTGATGTATAAGAGCATTTCCTGACGCCAATGTCTTCTCTATCATTGGTTGATGTCCTTCAATTTCGGCTTCTAATTTCTTATGCTTCTTAAAAAGCGCTTGTGCTTGATAAAGGTTGCTTCCCAGAGTTTCGGACGACGCCAACGGCAAATGTTCACGGATCCACCCAAGCTCGGTTTCAAGTTCAAAACCAAATTTATGAAACCGAAGTGACTCTTCCAAAGCTTCTCTTCTTTTTCTTGCTGGTTCTTGAAGCGCAGTAAATCTAAATAAAATATTATTAATCTTTTTATGAAACAAACATGAAAATACTCACTTATCACGACATTTTTGGCAATCTTTGATAATATTTTCAGCATCAAAATGCCCTTCGTGGACCATTTCTTGCCCTAAAGAGTTCAAATCTTTGATTTTCTGCTCCCATTGGCTTATTTCTGTCTCAATTGACTAAAGCAAATTGTTTATAAATGATGAAAATAATTATTTAAAATGTTACTTGATGTTTTTTTAGTAGTTGTTTGCAGTTTCTTAGGTCGGATCCTAATTGGTCGGAATGTAGGCAGCATTTGATTTCTTCGATTTTGACACGAGCGTCTTCTAGGGTTCTGTTGTATGAATGCTGAGCAGCGGCTTGTCTAAGACGTTTTCCTTTTTCCATGGAGCACTTGACGAGCGTTTGCCATTTTTCGTTGAGGTCTTTAAGAAGCTGTTCGACTTCAGGTTTTCTGTAGTTTCCTTCCGCTTTTAACCTCTCGCCTCCTTTATTGATGGTTCTTAGTTGCTTCTCGTTTGATCTCAACTCTCTTTCAAAGGCCTCATGCTTTTGAAGTTTTCGTTCAATATTGTTTAAGTCACGATATGATTCATCGCCTGCTGTTTTAATTTTTTCTCCAAGCCAAGCATTCAGGTCATCAACATCAGCAGCGAAGTTGTGGAAATTAGAAGACGCTATTAATTCTGCTCTTCTTTTAGCTGAAAGATCTTTGACTTTCTTGCGCCTCTGAACTACTTGATTTCTCCTCTCGTTGATGCTAGAATAAAATTATAAGGAACATGAAATAAAATAATGATGTTTTACTATTCTGAGTCGTAATGTTTGGCATTGATAAGTTTGTCTGCGATGTCGCTGAACTGTTTGAGCCTTTCGTCTTGGGCGTAAAGAGTGTTTTCGAAATCTTCGTGTCTTTTAAGTAAGCTTGGACATCGTCGATTGTACCTCCGAGGTCGGTGAATTCAAGGAATGCTTCATGAATTGAAGTTGTGGAGTCGATATGGTCGGCTTCTTGGTTGAAGCATTGAAGGTCGAGGCACTGTCTGAGCCAATCGCCTTTCTCATGAAGAACCTTCTGAACTGCCACATGCTCTTTGGCAAGCTTGGCAAGTCTCTCTTGGACTTCAGGCAAACCCGGGTTGTGTGATAGAAGTTGATTGCCAAGGGCAGACAATTCTTTAAACCTAAAATTTCAACAAAAATAAGTCTGTAGCCAAATTATAAAATATTGCTTACTCATCATTATGTGCTTTAATGTCTTCGGCGACTTCCATGTGTTTTTTCAAGAGACTTTCTGCCGTTTGGACATCTCGAGCTGTCTCGTCAGCATTTAAAGCTTCTTTGACCGATGTCAACCAGTTCAACTAAAAAGAATTAATGAACATAAAAAAAGGAAAAAAATGATGAAAAATACCAAATTTTTAGAACTATTCATAAAGATCTGTTGTCCGACGGCGCTTTCCAGCCTGGATCTCCTTTCAATGGCCTTTTTCTGAACTTGATCCCACATTTCGAGTACTTCCTTCTGTTTAGTGTTAACATTCGATTTTTCGTTTGGATACGAAGATTTGACGCTGAAATAATTGTAAAAAATGAGTTGACAATTAAATAAATTACGTGTTGGCAAGATGGTTGACCCTGTTGACTTTTTCTTCAACGGGTGCCAGTTCCCTTTCAAGATTTTGATGTCGTCGCTGTAAAGCCTGCACCGTTTTTAAGTCAGGGCCAATTTCCGCTGTGTCCAACTGCGTCATTTTTTCGTGCATCCAATCTTTGGCTTCCACACATGTCCGATGGAATAATTCAACGCTAAATCATAAATTAAATAAAAAAAAGAAACTTTTATAATTAATACCTTGATGCTCCTTCCAAGCTTTTGTCTTTTTGAGCTTTAAGCCAGTTCAAATGATCCCACATTTGATGAATTTGCTGCTGGCGGGCTCGTACTTTATCAAGCTGGGAATGGTTTTGTCGCACAAAATCATCAACTGCTGCATCAAGTTCTTCTATTCTTTTACTGCTAGCTGATAAATCGGTCAAAAATTTTTCAAACTTTCGTTTAGCGACTTCAACATTGTCGGCTTTATCAGAGGATCTGAGGATCTTTTCTTTGTCTTTGATCCATTTTCCAAAGTCGTCGCATTCTCTGAAGAAACCGTATAGCCTTATGGAGTCTTCCAGTAAAGCACGTCTTTTCTAAAATAAAATGTAGTAAATGTGTTATTTTAAAATGAATACATACTTGGGCTAAATCTTGTAATTGGGTGTAGGTTTCGTTTATGTACTTTTGCCTTTTTTCAACTTGCTGATTGTCGTTGACTACTCGTTTCTTTGGTTGTATTTTTGGTTTCGGAGGTAATATTTTTTTAACTCTGACTACTGTTTCGACAAGTTTGGTCTTCTTCACTTTTTGTACACCTCGCACTTTTTCGGCCCGACGTACGATTACTTCCCTCATCTTTGGTTCTAATTCCTTAACGTAATTAGCAGGTACGAAACCGACTTGTCCGTTTGATTTACGGACGCTCCACCAGTCGGGATTTTTCTTATCGAGGAGGATCATTATTTCGCCTTTCGCCATGACCATTCCTTCTTGGCCGCTGAAGGCGTAAAGAGCTTTTACTTCTGTCACCGACATGTATTCTTTGACATTTCTCGATTCAAGCTTTTCAACGGGCTCCTCTTCCCAGACTTCCTGAGGGACAAGTTTCTTCTCATAAACCCATTCTTCAACCCGAGGCTCCACCTCCACAATCTCAGGCTCAGTTGAAAGCTAAAAAACAATAAAAACCAAAAAAAGCAAACAAAAAAACAAACCTCTAAATTAGAGATGCCAGCTTTTATAAGCTTTTCAGCTTGTGCGTTCAAACTCTGAATATCTCCAGTATAAGCGTTGATTTCTCCTTCAAGATCTTTATGCCTCTGCAGCAGCGCTTGAGCACTCGGCTCATCTTCTCCGTCATCTTTGGTACTCACCAAAGCCATCATTTCATTCAACCAAGATTCCGCTTCATTGGCATCAGCATAAAACTGATACGCTTCTGCAGCATCCTGTAGCTGTTTGTTCCTGCTTGTCGATAATTCGGTCAATTTTTGCCAGTGATGCTGCAGACTTTGAACTCTAGACATGATTTCATTTGATTTTGAATGTTTTTCATGAATTAACTGCTTCCCAGCGTTGCATAACTGTTCCGATTTCGGCCTCCTTCCTTTCATCTCATCCAACATAAGCTAATAAAACGTTATTTATTCAAGATAAAAAAATATAAACCAAAAAAACCTTGTGTTTTTGTTGAAGACTGATAACTGCTCGTAAATCTTTGGCTGTGATGCCCGTCTGGCAAATCCTTTGCTTTTCAATCAGCCATCCTTCTTCATCTTCATGATCTTGGACAAACTGGAAGAAATTTCTGGCCTCTTCCAATCTCTCTTTTCTCGCCTTACACCTCTCTATCAAACTAAACAAAAAAATTAACAAAAAGATAAAATCTAAATTATATTTACTTTGTATAAGCTTTGTTGAGTTGATCAATTCTCGATTCGAGAAGCGAACTTTCTTTATGGCCGGCGGAAATATATTGTTGGCACTGTCTAGTAAGTTTTCGAACGGTTTCACCCATCGCCACTGTAATTTGCATTTCGCTCAAACTATGCTTCTGCAGTAAATCTTCAACTGCCAACAAATGAGGTCCAACATCTTCCGATTGAAAATGAGCCTAAAAAAATAAAAAATTTACAACCAAATACATTTAAAACAACAAACCTCAAGATCTTTTATTGTCGACATAATCGTATCGATTTCTCTTGACATCGCCATTAGAGTACACATCGTATTTAAATTCGCACGATGTTTATCCAGAAGAAGAAGAAGTTCTTTCCATTTTGAGAGTACCTCCATCTCCCTTTTTTTGACCTTTTCATGCCCATGATAATTCTCCTTAATCAGCTCTTCACACATATTGCTTAAATCGTGAAATCTCTCTTCCTAAAAATCGAAATTAAATTTTAAAATAAATAAATCTTAAAAATGTTTACTCTGGCTAAAATGTCAGCGCTGATTGCCTCATGTTTTTTAACTGTGGCATCAATTTGCGATAAATTACTTCCATATCGTTGGTCTGAGAGAACTTGGATCATTTCTTTTAAAAATCCTTCTCTTAAAACGCTCTAAAAAGAAAATTAATTTTTGTTTATTTTAAAAGAAGAAAAAAAACCTTTTTTTCAAAGTTATAATTGAGTTGTTCGAGTCTTTCTTGTCGTAATAGCTCCTGCCTAAGAACAACTTCCCTCCTATGTTCAGCGGCTTCCAACATCTCCCAGCCTCTCTCTAAATCATGGATTAACTTCCCTTCCGAAGGTGTAAATGCAGGCTGATTAAGAGACTTAAGAAGAGTATTTATATGAAAATATAAAGCCTCTATTTCACTTCTTTCTTTATACCTAAAATTACGATTTTTTTATTTATTATCTTCGGGGATTTATTTTACTTTGGTGGTTTTTCGATAGTTCTGTATTGTTTAAAAGACAGCAATTCTTTTTGGATCCCTTCTAAGGAATTGGGAAACTTTCTGTCTTCTAATTGAGCAATTTTTTCTTTGATCCATTCTAACAATTTAGTGACGAGTTTTTCGTAGAAGATTTTCATTTTATCAGCGTCCATCATTTGTCCGACAATCTGGAAAAAAAGGTTTTGAACAAAAGAAATTAAGGAAAAAGGAAATTACGTTGGCGATTCTTCGTCCACTTTTCATTTCGTTTTTCATTCGGGCAAACGTATGGTAGTAGGAGGCGACGTAGGTCATGATGGATTTTTCGTCGGGTCGGTTTGTGTCGACGTCTTCGGCGTCGAGGAGTTTCGGAATGCCGAGTTCGGCGTGAGCGACTTCAAAAGCGTTGTTGAGGTTGTCGATATGTTTCGCTGGTTGGAGCTCCGAGAAATCGATAAGGTCAGGCCGATGTGAATGGATAAGCGCATTAAAACCAAGCCCGCTTCTCCACGACCCTAAAAAAAAAAAGTTCTGAACTGTCCACGATTTTGTGAGTCCTTGACGACTGACCCACGTAGGAGTAAATTGAACAATAAAAATCACCTGTAAAGTCTTGAATATGTACGCCAGGGTACCCAGTGGTTTTACGTTGACACCATAAAAGTAAGGCATCTTTTGCCGATTTTTTCTCACTACTTTCATTTTCTTCATCCTAAAAAATAAATTATTAATCTCAAAAAATAAACAAAATTTTAATTTTTTTTAATGTTTCGTACCTTGATCCAAATCTCGTTCAAAGTGAGTACGAAAAAAAAAAAAAGTAACCGCTTTTTTAAATATTTAAAAAAATTTAATCTAAACCGTGCTTTTCTATAGAAGTGGCTTTTGTTTACAATTTGTATTTTGAGAATACAACCTATAAACTAACCTTTTACAACACAAAATGTGATTGGCTAATTTTAAAAAATGATCAAAAAAAAACTTTAAAAAATTTTTTGTTATTTTTTTAGTAAGATCTGTATCGGGGGTACTTTACCACATCGATTTCGATTTCTTGAATTTGAAATCGTAAAATAATGGTCCAGATAAGACCGAGGATCAAACGCCGATTTCCGTCAACGATGTCTTCAGCTCCTATGCTCTCAAGGCGAACCTAAAAAAGAAATTATTTATAGTTCATACTTCAGGGAGAATTTCGCCGACTTTCTCCGCTAAACGGCCTAAGGGGGCTTCCCACGGATCGGATCATCAATCAAAAAGAAGAAAATTACAACCCCCTCCTAAAAGATGTTTTTTACTCAAATTTCATCGTTTCCATAGAGTTCATTGACACAGTTAACGAAGACAGTTGATCCTATTTGAACTCCGGTTATTAAAGCACAAAAGAGACGAAAAAAAAGTTTAAAATAAACAGAAAAAACGCCGCATGGACGGAAATACGAAAAAAAGTCGTGACGACAAGCTCCGAATGAATTTCCTATCATGCAGAACACATTCGGCGATACAAAACTGGCACGGAAAGCGCCTCTCGCCGAGCCCACAAGCGAAATCAAATCATGACAAGTCTCAATTCACGAGTAAATACAAAATTTACACAGCCAAATAACGAAAAAACCACAAAAATCTGGTAGACATCGAGTTTTTAAGTAGGAAAATCGTGGAAAACGATGGCTCCGTTTTATCGGGAAAAACGACTCCAGAAAATGACGGTGAAGAAAACGGAAAAATCAGAGTTTTTGGACATTTTAGGACAGAAAGTAGGCTTTTCTGTACTTCCATCTATTTTCGATTTTATGATTTTATACTTCTGATCGTATATTGAAGCCCCTAAAAGCTATGAATCAAATCTGCAGTAAAGCGGAAAATTTTTTATAGCCCATTTTTCAACTTTCGGCGAAATCCGACAATCTCCTTATAAAGAAGGAAAAAAAGTACATAAAAAACCAAAAGGCGCAAGAAAGAAGGTTGTAGGTGTAAATTCATTTTATGCACTCCACAAAGTCTTCAATCCGTTTCTAATCCGTTGGCGTTTTGCCCGAAACGTTTACTTCAATCGTAAACCACGTACTCAAATCCAACAAAGTAACGCCCTTATCGAAAATTTAAAGTATAAAACCTCATAAAAAATTGAAAATGAAACGCGTAGGCTTTGATGGCTTTCAGTTTCTTTCTAACATACAAGAAAAAATTGAAACTACGATTGGTTAAATGAGAGGTTCGAACTGGAATTTTGTAAATATTACTATGCTAATAGGCAAAGACTGGTTTTCATTAGGGCGGATACCTTATTAACTGAAGCAGCTCTTGAGCAACTTGATGGTCCCCCAACAAAAAGAGTAAAAAAGCTAAGAAACTTTGCTCGGATGAAAGGCAATTCGATAAATCTCAGTCTATAATGGACTTTGATAGTATCGGAGAATTAATTGCTTTTTTTGAAGTACAGTAAATGAAGCATTGTTTGGGATGTCACCGAGGCGCCTCATGGTAGGGGTCTTGAGGACCCCTTCTTCTGCAGATGTGAATGGGGAAGGTCACCGACCTATCTTCCATTTCTTGTTAGTGCCGTGGAGGCACGCGACCGGAGAAGTGTGCCCCGGATTTTATATGATAGAAGATTGCCACTGTGCGTCACGCAACGGGAAAACGATGTCGGTACTTCCCTATATTTTTTTCGGGGGACTTACCTTTGTATGTAAAAAAGCCAAACTTTTGTTGACGTTTTCGACCTTGTGGACCCTCATCTTTCCGTTGTTTGGCTTTCCCAGTTTTTCGCCGGAGATGATCTCGAGAAGTTTGAGAAGCTTCTTCCCGTCTGCCAGATCCGTGAACAGATCGTCCACCTCCATTCTCGCCTAAAACAAAAACATTTTGAATAAAAAAACGTCAAAAATCCAGTAAAATGCCGTTTCATCAGACAAAACTGAAGAAAAATTGGGTTCTGTAAGCCTAAAAATGGGAAATATCGTAAACTTCAATAAAAAGCGACTTATTGATAGGAACCTGTAAAACACCACAAACTTTACCGAAAAAAAAGGGGTTTTACGGGAAAAAAACCAAAGAAAACCCCACAAAATCCAATCAAAACGAGATAAGCCCGAGAAAACCCCCCCAAAAATGGGGTTTCTTGCAGAAAACGAAAAAAAAAGTCCTGAAATAGGGGGTTAATATGCCAAAAAATCGAAAAAAAGGAGGTTTATCTTCTAAAAACCATGGAAAACACCAAGAAATCAGGTAAAAAGAAGATGGGAGTTATAAGTTAGACAAAATAAGCCTAAAAATGGAGAAAAACATCAGAAAATACGGTAGAAACGGGTTTCATCAGGAAAAAAATGAGTAAAACGTCGGCAAATCCGGTTGATAAGGTGTATTTGGGAAAGGGGGCTAAGAATGGGCGGGTAAATAGCGATTTTCAAAGCTGAAAAAAATGAAAACGCCTTAAAAATGCGATTTTCAGGCCGAAAACGGAACATTTACGAAGACCGAAAATCGGAAACTCCTGTTTTTGAAAAGAGGTTATTCGTACGCGAAGGCGGAGTAAACCGCTTTTTCTAGAAACATAAAATTACTTTAAAATATCCTCAAGAATTTCAAACATCGAGAAATTACTCTCCACTCTATGATTACCGAAAATGTCATTTCGACAAAAGGATTTGAAAAAAATTGAGGACTCGGCAACGGATGAGATCACCTCCTCAATAAAGACTAAATTGCCTAAGGTCAAATCTTGATCTCGATTCGAAGAATGAGGTTGAAGATAAGCTAAAAAAATTTATTGTTTTTTAAAAAATCGATTAAGTCCTTTGATAATTTAGTTTTCCGAGCGTAAAGAAGCGGTACGTTAATCCGGCCTCAATTAAATTATACACAGGAGTGAATTCAAACGTACAGAATGCAGAAACGACCTAAATGACCGTCCAGGCCCAAAATGAGATCGACATAGCTGGTTTTAATGGCCGTTTTTACAAACTTGAATTATACCCGACTTCTCCATTGGTGAAGATTTGGGAAAAGTATTGAATTATAACCGACTTCTCGATTGGTGAAGATTTGGGAAAAGTATTGAATTATAACCGACTTCTCGATTGGTGAAGATTTGGGAAAAGTATTGAATTACAACCGACTTCTCGATTGGTGAAGATTTGGGAATAGTATTGAATTATAACCGACTTCTCGATTGGTGAAGATTTGGGAAAAGTATTGAATTATAACCGACTTCTCGATTGGTGAAGATTTGGGAAAAGTATTGAATTATAACCGACTTCACGATTGGTGAAGATTTGGGAAAAGTATTGAATTATAACCGACTTCTCGATTGGTGAGGATTAGGGAAAAGTATTGAATTATAACCGACTTCTCGATTGGTGAAGATTTGGGAAAAGTATTGAATTATAACCGACTTCTCGATTGGTGAAGATTTGGGAAAAGTATTGAATTATAACCGACTTCTCGATTGGTGAAGATTTGGGAAAAGTATTGAATTATAACCGACTTCTCGATTGGTGAAGTTTTGGGAAAAGTATTGAATTATAACCGACTCCTCGATTGGTGAAGATTTGGAAAAAGAATTGAATTATAACCGACTTCTCGATTGGTAAAGATTTGGGAAAAGTATTGAATTACAACCGACTTCTCGATTGGTGAAGATTTGGGAAAAGTATTGAATTATGACCGACTTCTCGATTGGTGAAGATTTGGGAAAAGTATTGAATTATAACCGACTTCACGATTGGTGAAGATTTGGGAAAAGTATTGAATTATAACCGACTTCTCGATTGGTGAGGATTAGGGAAAAGTATTGAATTATAACCGACTTCTCGATTGGTGAAGATTTGGGAAAAGTATTGAATTACAACCGACTTCTCGATTGGTGAAGATTTGGGAATAGTATTGAATTATAACCGACTTCTCGATTGGTGAAGATTTGGGAAAAGTATTGAATTATAACCGACTTCTCGATTGGTGAAGATTTGGGAAAAGTATTGAATTATAACCGACTTCACGATTGGTGAAGATTTGGGAAAAGTATTGAATTATAACCGACTTCACGATTGGTGAAGATTTGGGAAAAGTATTGAATTATAACCGACTCCTCGATTAGTGAAGATTTGGGAAAAGTATTGAATTATAACCGACTTCACGATTGGTGAAGATTTGGGAAAGTATTGAATTATAACCGACTCCTCGATTGGTGAAGATTTGGGAAAAGTATTGAATTATAACCGACTCCTCGATTAGTGAAGATTTGGGAAAAGTATTGAATTATAACCGACTTCACGATTGGTGAAGATTTGGGAAAGTATTGAATTATAACCGACTCCTCGATTGGTGAAGATTTGGGAAAAGTATTGAATTATAACCGACTTCTCGATTGGTGAAGATTTGGGAAAATTATTGAATTATAACCGACTTCTGGATTGGTGAAGATTTGGGAAAAGTAATAAACAAACAAAAAGTCAATGCCTTCTAAAAATGCATTTCATGAGCTTTTGTAAAAATCAGGAAGGAGTTTCCTATGGGAATTTTTTTGCTCAATAGTGAAAGCATTTTTTTTTCCTTCCTTTTTTCCCTATACGCAGGTAACAAGGGCCGAATGACAATCGGTTTGATGGAATGTCGGTGAGGTACCGTTGCTCGTACAGAGGCGACGTTAACGACTACATGGGGAACACTAATTTTTCAAGTTCCGGGCTTTTGAACCTTTCCGAATTCATTTCTTCGAGAAATAAAAATCAAGGTCGAAAAATCCGGGATTCCGAAAAAAAATCTTCCCCCTCACGATTTGGCTTAATTGCACTTTTAACCTTTCCGAAGTTTAATAAAATGTTTTTACACGATCAGAAGGCAAATTGGGGCTATTCAGTCTGTATAAAATATTCTCAGGGGGAAAAATATCTTTAATTCTTTAAATTTACATTCTTTTTGGATTTTGGGGCTTTTTGGTCAATAAACCAGGTTTTAAAAGTGTAATCCTCGGTTTTCGAGAAATCCCCTTAATTCAGAATTTCTGAATACATCTGTTTTTGAGGGTTATTCAACCAAGAAATACCATTTTTGACTAAATTGTTGGCCGTTTTCCTGTGCCAAGAAAACTCCTTTAAACCGGATTTTCGGTTCTTCCACTATTACAAAGTTTTTTCGGTTGTTCAACCAAGAAATACCATTTTTTACTAAATTGTTGGCCTTTTTCCTGTGCCAAGAAAACTCCTTTAAACCGGATTTTCGGTTCTTCCACTATTCTAAAGTTTTTTCGGTTGTTCAACCAAGAAACCTTCTTTACTACACGTTTTTCGAAACTCCTGGTCATTTTTTTGGCCGACGGAAACCTTTCTTAGCCAATCAATTTTCAACCAAAAACTAAATTTATAAAAGGATTTTGGGGCGCTTTTTTTTTGTCCAAAAGAAAATAAATCCAGGGTAAACTCTGGCTTTTATATAAATGGCCTTTAATAGTATTTTGGGAGTTAAAAAAACAATTGATTTGATATCTAAGAACGTATGATCTTAATAACCGGCTTTAACGGTACAAAGGCGTTTAGAACCTAATTTCGGCCCCTTTTAATTCATAAATAATTCATTAGGGAGTGAAGATTCCATTCAAATGTTTTATTTATATTCTGTACCCCTTGAAATCTTCCGTGTCACTCCAATCGGTTTTATTGACAATATTCTCTGCCCTCGTTTTAAAACATGGTAACAGAAGTTTCGTCGATAGTCATCTCGACCTAATTATAAATTTTGTCGACTTTCTAATAACGATTCGAAATAGAAGGGTGATAATTCGTCTATTGTTACGTTTGTGACGAAAATTCAAGCGGTTGTCTCCAGTCCCCTTTTACTCGGTCGCATTTAATAAAGGGTATCAAGACTGGTTTCTCAAGTTTTTTTTTTACGTCCTGCGGTTTAATCCGGACGTTTTAGGTAGATTTCTTTTCTTCAAAATCTACCTATTGTAATGTACCAAGTAGTCGCAGATTCAAAAAATTTTCTATACGTTTTCGTTTCATACCTCCTGGACCCCAAAACCATCCTCAGTTGAAAAGTTTATATATATATATATATATATATATATATTAGCACGATAACTGGAGCAATTTTAATGTGAGGGTGACGATATCCGGTATTTAGAGCTTTTATCTCAATAGCTCGGACGAGTTCGTTAATGGCTGAAATCGGACCAGCGATTCACCTACTTTACTTAGGGCTTAAAAGACAAAATTGGCATTTTCTATTGAAATCCTAGTCCTTTTGCAAAAAAAAACTTTAAGACCTCTGCGAGGGCGTGTAAAAAATTAATTAAAGCAGGTTTGGACGAGCCAGGCGCAAAATATTGAACTAGCTAAACTTTAAAAAAAATTTGAATTTATACCGGGAAATTATTAAATATTTTATTAATAAAATTATCAGATGTTTTTCTAGGGGCTCAGTGGCGCAATTTTTCTTATATCATCATTTTTATAACATAATTATATATTTTGTGTTTATACATTTTAATTTTAATCATGAAAAGAAATCTACCTTTTAGTCCCTGCTACCGCAGGGTCATTATTTTAAATATCATTTCAACAAAAATAAGTGCTATAAAAAAATTAAAAACGTAGCAAACTGGAGGTCCAGGGTTCAATTCCCGGGTCGGCATTTGTTTTGTAGGAAAAAAAAGGACTTTTTTTTCTACAAAGATCAGCATTGAGATTTCCTTTCACTCGAGACATGGAAGTAGGAGTGGCACTAAACAAACACAAACATCCAAGGCCAAGGTCCACCATAATCTGAAACAACCCGCCGCGGAACGTACGCGACTCGTGCCATGCAAAAAATCTGGTGGGTGGAAAAAAAACCAAAAAATAAAAAATCACAATATAAACAAAAAAACAGGAAATTCCTATCTTATGCAATTTTAGAAGGAGTGGTCCTAAAGGGCCTAATCTTCATCTAATATTTGTCTCGTATCTTAAGGCTCACGTAATCACCCATTAGAAGGAAATTAGATAAAAGCGTACCTTTTGTAAAAAAGAATTCATCCATTTTGTGAACGTTTTTTTCTGTATGTGAAGCCTCTCTTCTTGTAGGGCTTTGATTCTTCCTTGTTCGAATTTGAGGACATCTTCCCTTTGGGTCATGTCACCCACTCGGTTTTCATATTGAGTCCCTGAAAAAGAAAATTAAATTAATTATTTAATAGTTTCTTAATTGACGACGTGATGTGGTTTTAATTAAAAATGCACATTATGATTAAAATATTCATTGATCTGAACGGAGCCGTTATTTTCACGCTTTTTGAGTTTGGCTTCATTATATCTTTTTTTATGGAAAAAAAACTAGGTACTGTTAGCTAAAATCAAGGAGGCATTGGATTCACGTTTATGAATGTTTAAGGAACTATTTTTACTTCCGCAAAAAGGAAGTTATTATGATACCCTCCAATGATGAGTATTTGAAAATGGCTTTTCAAACCTTAGGGGAAAAGTTATGGTTTTGCAAGATTTTTCCAGAACACTATCAAGGAGGCAGTGAATTCACGTTTATGAATGTTTAGGGGACTTTTTTTACTTCCGCAAAAAGGAAGTTGTTGTAATACCCTCCTATGATGAGTATTTGAAAAATGGCTTTTCAAGCCTTACGGGAAAAAGTTATGGTTTTGCAAGATTTTTCCGGAACACTATCAAGGAGGCAGTGAATTCACGTTTATGAATGTTTAGGGGACTTTTTTTACTTCCGCAAAAAAGGAAGTGTTGAAATACCCTCCAATGATGAGTATTTGAAAAATGGCTTTTCAAACCTTAGGGAAAAAGTTATGGTTTTGCAAGATTTTTCCGGAACACTATCAAGGAGGCAGCGAATTCACGTTTATGAATGTTTAGGGGACTTTTCTTACTTCCGCAAAACGGAAGTTATTGTGATACCCTCCAATGATGAGTATTTGAAAAATGGCTTTTCAAACCTTAGGGGAAAAGTTATGGTTTTGCAAGATTTTTCCGGAACACTATCAAGGAGGCAGTGAATTCACGTTTATGAATGTTTAGGGGACTTTTTTTACTTCCGCAAAAAAGGAAGTTGTTGAAATACCCTCCAATGATGAGTACTGGAAAAATGGCTTTTCAAACCTTAGGGGAAAAGTTATGGTTTTGCAAGATTTTTCCGGAACACTATCAAGGAGGCAGTGAATTCACATTTATGAATGTTTAGGGGACTTTGTTTACTTCCGCAAAAAGGAAGTTGTTGTAATACCCTCCAATGATGAGTATTTGAAAAATGGCTTTTCAAACCTTAGGGGAAAAAGTTATGGTGATGGCCTTTCCTAAATCCTGAATTTTACACACCAAAAATTCAAAAAAAAAATTCGTTTAAGCACCAAACCAAGTACCATATCCACTTGTCTGACTACGCCACCTAATATTTTTAAATGAGTGAAAGGTAATTAATTATTTCGTCCTTTTAAAAAAACGATTTACGTAATAAAAAGAGTAAATTGAGTATTGTTGAAAAAAAAAAGCAGACAAAGGGAATCCAAGGACGTGTGCCAGTTTTACTGGTCAGCACAAAAGTATTTTTCCCCGTCCGAATCGCATCGGGAGAGGGGAAAACAAAAAATTAGCATTTCATTGAGAGTCTCCCATTGTGTAACGTGTATATTTAAACCAAGGATTCGTCGTTAAAAAAAAATTTCTGCACAAAAGATATGTTTGTCTTTTCGATAAAATGGAGTGTGTAAAAAAAATTTGATATAGAAAAATTATACTTTGGGTTTAATTTTTAAACAAAACACTCAAGTTTTTAATGGGACGTCAATCCTTCAAGCCATAAAAAATTTTAATTTATAAAATATAATAATGGAATTATATTTTTTTATGAAGATAATTTTTAGACACTTGCATGGATTCGATTTACGTAAGACTTTTTTTGTAAAATAATGGAAGGAAAAATTTTTTAAAAAATAATCTTGACCTTTGAGGGTAATTTTTCGGATTCTGCAAGTAAGGAAGTGAAAAAGTGAGTGCAGATTTTGATATGTTCGTGACAGAAGGAAACATCTCCCCCACCTCGGATATGAAGTTCAGTTCATTCACATCCCGTACCCTCACCGTCGGCCATCCTTTATCGTCATATAATGATACACTCGTCGGGGTCTCGTAGATTGAGATCAGAGCCGACTAAAATCCAAGGTCGCCCTTATTATGTATTTTCCTTTTATTTTCTTATTGTCTTTTCAAGTTGACAAAAGAATCGAGATGGGAAATAATCGTTTTTTCACGCCTCAAGATTAATTTTTTAGAAGAAAAAATAAATTGAAGTTTAAACTGGAACGCTTTCTAGACATTTGATATTCAAAACGTGTCAAATGTTCTACAAGTTAATTGATATTCTAAAGCCTACATGAACAAGGTATTTCTATGATCTATTTGTCTTTCTATTTAGAAAAAATTGTAGAGGACGTAGACCCTACGCCATTTTCAAGGCCGGCTCTACGATGGCGAATCGCCCAAAACACCAGTGTCATATTGTCTACCATTAGGATATATGGGAAAAACAATAAAATAAATCCGAGGAAGGTCAGCGGGTTCGTCGCCCACGCCTTCTCCCCGAATGCTTTCTCATTTTAGCAAGTGGCCTGAGGAATCTTCAGGAAAAACGAGTGGGTGTGAAAGACTTCATGACGTAATGTGAAATAAAATCTTTATTGTTCATGAAGTGAGAATTCGATTAGAGTAAAGCCATAACCGTAATTTTTCATTGTTTTGATTAAAACTGCTTTAAAACGGGCGCTGTTCATTTTTCTATAGCCTTGAAGTTCTCTATTAATTATCGAGAACCAGTTTGAGAAGCGGTGAGCCCCTCGTTTTTTTAACGTCCATACTTAACAATGATGGCTCGATAAAAATCGCTTTTTGTTTTTATACCACGGGAGATCAATAAAACATGAACTTCGTGCATGTTTGATTGACGTGAAAGTTCTTCAAAAGTATTGGCCCATTTACGTTGCATTTCGAGAATGCAGCTCACGTTGAGCCAAAAGGTTTTCTGATGAAATTTTTTTGGTTTCGATTCAAACTCTTCAGAATTTAAAGAACCATAGAAAGTACAAAAATTTGTGGTTTTCCCAGAGGTTCCTCTCCACAGAAAAATTGAGAAAAAAGACCAAAAAATTGGGGGTTTATTGGCCAAAAACATGAAAAAACCTGATAAAAAAGGGATTTTCTTTAGAAAAAAAGTCCACAAATCTGGTAAAAAGGGTGTTTTCAGGCCAAAAAATGATGAAAACTTAATGAAATAGGGAAAAAGGGGTTTTTCTTGACCAAAAAGAACGGTGAAAACGGTGAAAATTTATTAAAATGCGGCTTTTTTCTCCTAAAAGTTTTATAACTATGATTGGCGTATCATCTGAGGAGCAAACTTTTGTAGTAAAATTGGGTTTTTTTTGGAGAAAATATTTTAAAAAATTTCAAAAACGGGATAAAAAGAGGTTTGCTTTACCCATAAATCAAGTAAAAAATTTGGAAAGTTATGAAAAAGACGAAATTCTCTAGGCGGAATAATCGAAAATTCGGTCCCTGGTCCAGAAAGTTGAGAAAAACGTCCAAAATGCGGTTTAAAAATGGTCTTCTCTACTAAAATCATGGAAAATGTTTAAAAATCCTCTAAAATGGGTGTTTCCGCTTGTCCTCCCTTCTCAGGTCGCATCGAATGACTTTTCATTTGAATATTTACTATCTAGTAAACATTCTATTGAAAGTGAAGGAGAGAAATTTCCAAGACATAAAATGTCAGAAGCCCCGCATGTATTTACCAATTGTAATCGTTTCGGACACCCTTTTACGGTACAAAAGAATTCCGACATTTCCCCTTCCCAGACGTCTCGAGTCCGCGAGATTACCATCGAAACGAGAGGAGTAAATAAAAGATATACGACGTGAGAAACTGTGCCAGAAACGTTTTTACGAAACGCAATTTCTTTCTCACACCCATTGTTTCGAAAAAAGTTCTCTTCCTCGTTAAAAAGTGAAAACTTCCAATTATTCTATTTATCGAACTGTCTAAATGATAACAAAGCTCGAACTCTTCCGAGAATGAGGAAACTGACGTTTTTTTATTAGATCACAAAGGCGATCTTTGAAGCGTGAAGACTGCGGAGGATTCACTTAAGAAAGGCCTAACGATGTCTTTTGTCGCTTTTAATGAGGGTCGGCGTCAGAAATTATGATTTTTATCACCCTCAACTCTTTTTAAGAATTTTTGCTTTAATTAACACTGTCAACTACTTCAAGGAATTTTTTCTTCTGAAAGTTCTCTTGTTCTGCATACCAAATGAGACTAGAGAAATTTCAAATAAAGCTTTCACCCTTTGTTTTTAAAAGGTTTTAAAAAATCTAAAAAAACAATAATAACTTAGAAAGAACAAAACATGATAGAAAAACGACAAAAGGTATGAAAGTGATTCTCTCATCGCCGGCGAACGTGAAGGTTGAACACGGCCTTATCGTGACTATTTACTCCCTCTAGACATTTTCTCTGATTTCGCCGACAGTTTTGATAAAGACAAATTTAATTTACAAAAAAAATTCACTTTTTTCTTCAATACGTGAGCCGAAATTGTAGGTTCGTGATTTGACCATAACATGATTGAAACGTTTAATTTTGATTGAATCTTCATTGAATCTGAGGTTTCGAATTCCGTTTTATTCGAGATGTTTTATTAGGGTAATCATAGGGAAAAAAATTAAATTCACACCAAACCTCGTTTTCTAAGCCACAAGTTAAAACCAATGATTCAAAATATTCATTTTACACGAAAGTTTTTTTATTAAAAAAGCTGGCTTTCACTGAACGTTCTAGAATGTTGAATTCTGTTTACTTTAAGAAAACTAAAAAAAATTCCTACTGACTAACAAGGAAAATATTTTCACTAATTAAGATTCAGAAAAAACAAAAACGTTTATGTAAGCTTTTGAAATTCTGCAAATCTGAAGTATCAATCAATAAATAAAAAATTTAATCTTATCTTCCAAAAAATGGTTTTTTACTTTATCATTTTAGAGGAAGTGGCAAAAAATCAGTACTTTATTGTTTTATAATTAAAAAATTAGGAAAAGTAAAGAAAAATGGGGCTCCTGCGGATAAAAATGGCTACTTTTGGCCAAAAAATCGAGGTAAACGAAAAAATGTGGAGAAAACAGGAGCTTTTTAGCCGGAAAACAGAGAAGTATTCTAAAAAAATATTTTCTAGCCAAAAAACTGAGGAAACTCCAAAATTTAGCCCAAAAATGGAAAAGTTTCCAAAAACGGGAAAACAGAGATTAAAAAAGAGGAAAATTTAATAAAGTAGGGTGAGAAGGGTATTAAAATTTAATAAAACTAAAGCAAACGGTTTCGCAACAAAAAAAAAATGTGATGAGCAGTGGAATTCGAACCTACGACCTTGTGTTTACTTGCGCAACACAATGACAACCAAGCAAAGGTTGGAATCCCTTGAATTTTACCTATTCTTTTCTTCTTCACAGATTTTCTCAGTTTAAAAAATACTTAAAAAATTGTCATTTTATTTTTAAGAAAGACAATAAGTTGCCATGAATTTTTTTTTTTTCCCTCCTTTTTAAACAATCAAGGTTTTCAGAAAAAAGACAATTACCGGCATTCTATTTGCCATTGTCATTTGACCTGCATTGTTTAGCCTTCACATTGTTGCATCTCGGGAGGTAAAGAAAAAAAAAAAGGTACAAAAGCATCTTCATAGGTCGAAGTCTCGGAAGATTTTCCAAAAATGACGAAAAGATTGTGACATTTTTCTGGGTTCTTGTTATTTAAAGATCCTTTTAAAAAAATCCCAGAACAGTGATTTGAACCCAGGACCTAAATCAGCGCGTTGATTACACGTGAGGACAACTTAAAAACGGATCTCGATGAATGTAGGATTAGGGTCAAAACGTCCACTGGCGCCTATGACGCCGGCCGGATGTTCGTCAATTTCTCAGAAAAACGCCGTTTTTAATATTCAAAAATCCAGAAATGACTTATTTAGTTAAAATGCCTAATCACGATTTCAAGTTACGTAATTAAAATACGCCCTTGTTATTCCTCTCAATCTTTTCGATCGATAATTTGATCAGAAGAAGCCAGAACAAGTCGGATTTAGAGGCTTCGGTGACAGTAAAATCTCATCTTGAAGAAGGGGAACAAATTTCTTTGTTTTCTAGTCAATTTGTTTGGTTTATGACGAAAATTTGAATGGAGGGTAAAAAAAAATTTTTTGTTTGTCTCACGTTTCTTAGGAAACTTGACAACCTCAGGTAGGTTTTTATTTTACGATATTTAATTTTAAATCTTACCTCCTCCTACCGCACTGTATTTTTTGTAAAACTGGTGGTTGTATTTACTCATTTCTTTCTTAAATTCATGAGTTAAACGTGCGCGGAGAAACGAGTAAAACACGACTAAAAGTCGCGAATAAGTCGCGCCATTCAGGGAATTCGTTATCTTGTCAAGCCTATCATAGCAATG
Organism: Orius insidiosus; assembly: GCA_014119065.1. NCBI lineage: Eukaryota > Metazoa > Arthropoda > Insecta > Hemiptera > Anthocoridae > Orius > Orius insidiosus. Next base: position 1,370 of record JACGAQ010002111.1, on the reverse strand, counting down.
CAAACATTGACGGAAAAAAAAGGTGGGGGTCCGATCGTGAAAATTGTGAAATTATTAAAATTCTGTATCACGCTTCGTACGCGGGCGTGACAGAAAATAAGAACGCGTCTCAAACAAGAGGACTCTTTTTAGACTAATTGCCTCGATAATTTATGGCTTCTTCATTTGACATGCGCAGTAATTTTACTAAAAACCTTTTTTATTTTACAACTAGAAACTGGGCCGAAAAGATTTGTGAGAAAATATCGATTTATGGAGTTCACTTTTGGGTCGTGTCGGACAATAAAAGCCATGTGGCACTGCGAGGAAGCGATAACTCACGAGAGTTAGTGTTTCCTCGTTTTAAACCGTCCTATAATTGAAACTCGACAACATAAAAGGTCTGGAATAATCCAAGACCCAACTTACATAAATATTCAAAGCTAACAGAGCGAGGAAGAGAGGGCCCCAAGATCCTATCAAACGAAATGAAGCAAAAAAAGTCAGTTTTTACGTTTAAAAGTGCTTAAATTTTATAAAAAATTATTTTTTTCTTTCTTAAATCTAACGCTTTTTTAACGTCTAAAATGCTACCCATGTCAAATACCTAAATGAGTTGGGAAAATGACAATTTGGCTTCAGAATTTGAGAGATCACCCCATTTTCGAAAAAAGCTTTTGACATTTTAAATAACTGAGGAAGGAAGATTTCGTTAAAATTTGGTAAAAAACGGATAAAATTACGGCGAAAAATTAGAGTCCACTAATCACGACGCTAGTTCCAACCAACGAGCAAAAATTAAACCTCAGCATTTATTCTATGTCTGGAAGGTTTACCTGAAAACCAAACAGGGAGGGTATTACAATAACTTCTCTTTGAGGAAGTAAAAACTAGAACTCTTCTGAAACCAATATTCTTCTGAAAAACAACTTTTGAATGTTCCTTTTCGCCAAAAAGGGACTAAAAAAGTAAAAATTCATTTTTTATTCTTATTTTATTGCGTCTGTATTCCGCAAGGGGCTTGATTTTACAATAAACCAATGGAGGAAGAAGACTGATAACGGGTATCTCACGACGCGTTAAAAGCCTCGTCAGGTGAGCCTCCGTATCATAATTCATAATCTTCCTTTCACTGTGCCCCTATCTCCGAGAGATTCTTTCGAGAATTTCTTCCCGAAAAAATTCTAATTTTTCTATCTCCGAGATTTTCGAGAATTTCTTTCCGAAAAATTCTAATTTTTCTATCTCCGAGAGATTCTTTCGAGAATTTCTTCCCGAAAAATTCTAATTTTTCTATCTCCGAGAGATTCTTTCGAGAATTTTTCCCGAAAAATTTTTTTCTCTCCGGATTCTTTCGAGAATTTCTTTCGAAAATTCTAATTTTTTCTCTC
>JACGAQ010002110.1:0-46135 GCA_014119065.1 Orius insidiosus | reverse complement strand
AAAATCAGCATTGGTGAACTCTGACCAAATAAACCAACATTCAGAAAGAGAAGGTAGTTCGGCAAGAACGTTGTCCAATGGTTAGCAACTTTGACGGAGGGGTTCATCCATCCCGAACCGGCGATCCAAATGTCTTGTAATATTTTCTTGGCCGTGAATATTACCGGTGAAAGAAATCCGAGGGGATCGTATAAACGTGCCGTGGTGGATAGGATGGTTCGTTTCGTTATTCCGGGTGGAGGCTCTCTGATCTTGTAGGAGAAGCTATCGAGGGTCGAATTCCATTGGAGCCCCAAAATTTTGATGGTCTGGTCTTCATTGTTCGCCAAATTAACCAAGCTGTCCTCCGCAGTCACCCCAGCACGCTTCAAAAGTTCAGAAGAGTTCGACGACCATTTTCCCAAATCAAAGCAGCCTTTCCGCAGAAGCTTGATGAGCTGGACGATCAAGTCAAGAGCATCGTCGAATGAAGACGCTCCCGTTACGACGTCGTCGATGTATATGTCGGTCTTCAGAACTTCCGCTGCCCGCGGATACGACGGACCTTCGTCTTCGATCAGTTGCTTAATCACTCGTAACGCAATAAATGGGGCGCAAGACATGCCGTAGGTCAGGGTTAATAGTTCGTAATCCAAAATTTCTTCATCCGGTCGAAACCTCCAAAGAATGTGTTGGAACTTTGTTTCAGACGTATCAATCAAAATTTGGCGATACATCTTTTTTATGTCGGTAGTGAAAACGAATTTATGGCGTCGAAAATTGAGAAGGATGTCCGCAATGTCCAGTTGCAATTTAGGTCCTGCATGTAAACAGTCGTTCAATGATCGAGTTGAGGTTTTCGCAGATGCGTCGAAGACGACTCTGATTTTTCCTTCGATGTCATCCATCTTTTTCACAGCATGGTGTGGTAGGTAATAAATTCCAGGAGTTTTTGCGAGGGTATGACCGAGGTCTAAATATTCTCTCAAGAAATCATCATAAGATTTCTTGGCGATGGGATTCTTGGAAGCGTCGATTCGAGGCGCAAAAATCGGGTCATGGCTTGAGGTCGAGATTCACTAAGGACGTCTGGTGGCCATTGAAAGGTAAGCGAGTAACGTAGCGTCCATTTTCCAATCGCTGGTGAGTTTCTACGAAATGATTTTCACACCACTCGTCGTCCGGAGACACGATTTTCGTGGAAACCGGTTCTTCGATCGCCCAAAATCGTTTTAAGGTCGTGTTGATTTCGTCCGTGCAGCTGTTCAGAAGAACTGTGGAGGTCGCTTCGTTTGAAGTTCCGTATTTCCCTAGAAGCACATGCCCAAAAACAGTGTTTAGGAGAGTCGGGTCGACGGGCGAGATACGTATCGGTTTTCCTATGACGATGTCTCCATACAGGTCAGCGCCGAGCAAGATGTCTACGGGTCCAGGTTTCCCAAATGTACGATCAGCGAGCTTGTAAGACTTAAAAGTTTCCAAAATGGATCCGGGTAAGGTCGTTTGTGGTAAATCACCCGTGATGGTCGAAACTACCAGACACGGGGCCGAAATCAACGGTCTTTTCGGCTGATCCGTCTTGATTATACAGTTTACTTGGCCCAAACGTTCAGTCAGCTTCACCTGGCCAACTCCGACCAGTTGATGAGGACTGGGTGTCGAGATTAAGCCTAATCTTTGGGCACACCGCGTGGTTATGAGGGATCGTTGACTTCCAGAGTCGAGCACCAGTCGAACTGGCTGGTATTTTCCGTCAGCATCTCGGCCTAGCGCGACAGCTGTACCCAACAGGACGCTGTTGGCGTTGTCCACAGCTGCTAGTTGTACCGAAGGCTTTGTAGAGGATGTTGACGAGGTTGGTGAAGTCGTATCCTTTTCTTTTGTCGTATGTGGGGGTGACTTGTCCGCAAATGCTTGATGAATCAAGGTGTGGTGACGACGTTGACATTGGTCGCATCTTCTAGCCGATTTGCAATCCGCTGCGGTATGCTGTCCGGGATGCAAACAGTTGAAGCAGCAGCGATGGTTTCTAAGCATGACTAATCGCTCGGAGGGTGACGCCTGCAGCAAAGTAGAACATTCGGCAATGCGATGAGTGTTGTTGCAGATCTTACAGGTCGGCAAACCCGCCTTTTTCACGTTATTCGACGTATTAGCTGACAAAACGCTGACTTGAGGTCTGTTCGGCTCAAAAGCCTTAGGAGACTTCGGCGGTTTAGAAGTTTCGACGACGTTGGACGGCTTGAAAGTCTCGGAAGTAGAATGCTGAAGAGCCCTCATACGATCTTGTACGAAGTCGACGAGCGATTCAAACGTGGGGTAGTCGACTGACGAGTTTTGCATTTCAAAGGCCTCTCTGGTCTGAGTGTCTAAAATGCGGATGGCTAATTCAAAAAAAATGTATTCTGGATGATCGATTTTCAAGTTTTTGAAAGCGGCGATATTTGGAGGAACAATCGAAAGAAAATTCTGCAGAATATCAGGGTTAATTTTGCCAGTCATTGGCTTAAAATTTATCAAAGTATTTAGGTAAGTACTTGCCAACGTCCGCTTATGATCAAAAGTCTTGCTGAGTGTCTTCCAAGCAAGGTCGTAGTTATTTTCGAGAAGTGGAATCGATTTGATGACGTCTAACGCTCGATCCGTAAGATATCCGATGAGGTAGTGATACTTGTCCATTTTGCTGATATTTTCATCCTTATGTATCAACGACGTAAAATTATCTCTGAAGATCGGCCATTCTGAAAGCTTGCCTGAAAAAGTAGGTAATTTAATTTAGGGAAGCGAGAACGGGCGGGTATGCTTTGCGAAGCGTTCAAGGTCATCTCCGGATTCGTAGACGGTCGGGCTGCCTCGCTTATTTCGACAAGCTTTGCCTTGGCTTCGTAAAAATATCGCTTAGTATTGGCGTAAATATTTTTCTCCGCCTCGGTCGGAAACTCCGTTTCCTGGTCATGCAAAAATAAACTTGCAGCAACTCCTCCCAAGTTTGAGTAAGTCTGCGATAAACATCATCTATTGAATTCATCATACCTTTAAATAGGAGAACTACGCCAGGATCTGCATTATCATCTATTTTACGGCCTTGTTCGGTGATCGCTTTAAGTTCATGGGCAATAGCGTTAAAATTCATCTTCAAAAACGTCGTCTTCGCTTTAAGTGTCTTCGCTTCGATTCAGCGACTTTCTCCTTGTCTGTTGTGGACATGTTGAAACTCGTCCGACGAAAAATGACTCTAATTAAAATGACAAAAATTTTTTTTTTTTTTTTACGGGGAAATTAGCGACAATAATCCGGCCCGCTGAGGACCAAATGTTGGGGATCCGGGGGTCTTTCCCTTTTGGATTGGACAAATCCGGATCTCCCTTTTTGTCTTAAGAAAAGAAAGAAAAATAAAAATAAAAATAGGTAAATTAAGAGCAAAAAAAGATAATTAATAGGGGCGGTTTATTCGCTAATATGACATTAAAAACGAAAGATAAAAGAAAAAGAAAAGAGGTACCTCCGTATGAAAAATTAAGATTAAAAATTTAAACCAAGATGGTGGACTCACCTCGTCCGAGTAACACTTTTATAAAATAAAACCAAAAAAAAGAACTTAAAAAAAATATCGTCTCTGTGATCACGTTTCTTGGTCGGTGCTGAAATCTTCCAAATATTTGATCGTTGGAGTGCCAAAGGTGAAGGGTGATGAAAAAACGGAGATTCAAAAAAAAAGGCGAATGTGGTTTGGGAAGCGGCGACGTTGTCTGCTTTCCCGGTCGGGCGATCCCTTGGCACTGAGCCGGCGAGCGATGCGGAAGTCGGGGAGTTAATCCTCTCCGACTTGTACGTAACACAATTGCCGGGAAAATTTTAAAATGCCTCTTCTCAACATACCTACTGTTATTTATTTATCTATTGCTGTTATTATTATATACATTTCTAATATTACACAAAAATATTATAATACAGCTTAAATTTTGTAATTTGTTTGTATTTTGCATATATTTAAAATTGTGGTATAAATCTTTAGGATACGTCGCATGAAATGGTTGTTGCTTGTTGCCGCTTTTTGTGTTATTTCTGCCGCTCTTCGAGGCAAAATCAGAAGGCGATGTTTGACCATTTGACTTTCCTTTTGGAAAACAGCAACATTCTTCTTTCAAGGCCATCACTCAGAGGCTGCACACCTTTAGACGTTGCTTATTCATCTGTCATGGAAAACACTGAACTAGCTTTAGCTCTGAGGTACTTAAAAAAAACAAATTTTGAATTATTTTGTAAAACTTTTTACAGGGAACATTATTTGGAGAAAATAGCTGTTTACTTGAGTCGTTGTGGTTTGCAATCCAATTCGGAGCTTGTTGAGAAAGGTTATCCTGATCTGGGGTGGGATCCTGTTGAGGGTGAACGTTACTTGGATTTCTTGCGATTCTGTGTTTGGGTGAACGGAGAAAGCGTTGAAGAAAATGCAAACTTGGTGATCAGGCTCTTGATCAGGCGGCCAGAATGTCTAGGACCAGCATTAAGAGGAGAAGGAGAAGGCCTCCTCAGAGCCATCATCGATGCAAACAAAGTATCCATAGTTTCCAACAATATTCCTTACCTAATATTTTCTCAGATGTCAGAACGTATAGCCGATAGAAGAAAAATAATGGATGAAGCAGAAGGAACTACAAATGGCATTCAGTTTGAACATCCTCTTCCCGAATCTGATGATGATGAAGACTATATTGATACAGGAGCAGCCATTTTGGCCTTTTACTGTACACTTGTTGATCTTTTAGGGCGGTGTGCCCCTGATAGCTCAGTCATTGCTCAAGTAAAACATTTTTTCTCTCTCTTTCTGTAAGTAATTTTGTAGGGAAAAAACGAGTCGTTAAGAGCCAGAGCAATTCTGAGATCGTTGGTACCGCTTGAAGATCTATCAGGAGTTTTAAGTTTAAAATTCACTTTGACAAATCCCGCAGCAGGTGAAGAAAGGCCAAAAAGTGACATTCCGTCAGGATTGATCCCACTTCATAAGCAAAGTGTTGTCCTTTTCCTGGAAAGAGTTTACGGCATCGAAACCCAGGAACTTTTCTTCCGACTCTTAGAAGATGCGTTTTTACCCGATCTCCGTGCCGCCACAATGCTTGATAGAGTAAGTCTTCCATTTTTAACTGTATAGAACCTCACTTATATTGTTTAGAGCGACGGACAAGAGTCAGAAATGGCACTAGCTATGAACCGCTACATTGGTAACTCTATTCTTCCTCTTTTAATTTCTCACTCGCAATTTTACGGAAACGCTGACAACTACGCCAGCCTTCTCGATGCCTCTTTACACACTGTTTATAGACTTTCGAAAAATCGTATGCTCACTAAAGGACAGAGAGAAAATGTTTCTGATTTCCTAGTCGCTTTAACTAGGTAAAAAGTTTTACATTTATTAAAAAAAGAAGAAGTTATAATGAAATATTTTATAGTCAATTGCAGCCAAGCATGTTACTTAAGTTACTTCGTAAATTGACCGTTGACGTATCACAACTTTCAGAATATACAACAGTAGCGTTGAGGGTTAGTATTTTTCTCTCTTTCCATAATTTTTAAACATAGTTATAGTTGTTGACTCTCCATTACGATCGTTGTGCCAAGTACTACAGCTCTTCTGGAGGCTCAGCGTACTCAAGCGATGAAGAGAAAAGACTTACGATGATTTGTTTAGTAACATTTTTGATTCTTTGTCTAAAATGGATTACGATCCTGAACTGTTTGGAAAAGCCCTTCCTTGCTTATCTGCGATTGGATGCGCTCTTCCACCTGATTATTCTTTGTCGAAAAACTATGATGACGAATTGTACGGGACCAAAATCATGGGTCCTGTCGACGGTCCATATTCTCCACAGCCAATAACACTTCTTCGTAAGATAGAAATATTGTTTGTATATTTATTTTAAATGAAATTAATTAGGGTGGTGCTTGATAATGATTTGAATACGATTGTTCAAAAATTTTCTGAACATTATCATGATGCTTGGGCTAGCAGGAAGATGGAAAACAGCTGGGCTTATGGCGAGCAATGGTCTGACAGCGGAAAAACTCACCCTCGCCTCAAACCTTACACTATGCTTAATGACTACGTACGAATTAAACAAGTTAACTCTAAATGCCATTGAAAAAAATAAATTTTAGGAAAAAGAAAGGTATAAAGAGCCTGTGAGAGAATCACTTAAAGCACTTCTGGCCATTGGTTGGACTGTGGAGCACACAGAAGTTGACATACCTTCTAATAACCGTGGTAGTTCTGTACGGAGACAGTCTAAAGGGAATGCTGAAAGCGGTTCCCCTTTTAGCTACCACCCTAATCCTATTGATATGACAAACTTGACCTTAAGCAGAGAAATGCAAAACATGGCTGAACGTCTGGCAGAAAACTCACACGACATTTGGGCTAAAAGAAAAAAGAAGAACTCACCACTTGTGGTTCGTTCATATTGTTTTTACTGCATAAAGAATTAAAATATTATTTTAGGTGGCGCTATTCATCCACAACTTGTGCCATATGATCTTCTTACTGATAAAGAAAAACGAAAAGACAGAGAAAGGTCTCAAGAATTTCTTAAATATTTGCAATATCAAGGGTTCAAACTGCACAAGTAAGTTTCAACTGAGGGCTATACTTTAGAGGAAGAAACTCAAATATTTCAGACCAAACCGTGGTGGACCAGATGTTGAACAGCAAATTGCAGCTGCCGCAACAGGCGAATCGCGTTTTGCTTATAGCTTATTAGAAAAACTCATTCAATATACTGACAAAGCGTCCATCAACATGAAACTTTTAAAACCGTCGAGCACATTCAGTCGGAGATCAAGTTTCAAAACTTGCACTAGGGACATCAAGTTTTTCTTTAAAGTAAAAACAAAATCCCCCGTGTATTAATGAATAATTAATAAGTTACCTACTTAAAAAAAATATTTTTTTTCCAGGTTGTTTTGCTCCTAGTTGAAAAATATTTCAACGTGCACAAAATTATTTTATAGCTGTAGCAACACCCACAAATAACGTTGGCGCTGCATCATTAAAAGAAAAAGAAATGGTTGCGAGTTTGTTTTGTAAGCTGGCTAATCTTTTAAGAACTCGATTGTCAGCTTTTGGCCCTGATGTTAGAATATCTGTTCGATGCCTTCAAGTTTTAGTCAAAGCGATTGACGCCAAGTAAAAGTGTTTTTTATTATTTATTTATTAATTATAATTTTTTCAGATCTTTAGTCAAAAACTGCCCCGAGTTCATAAGAACATCGATGCTTACATTTTTCAATAACACAGCTGACGATTTGGGCCAAACGATCCAATGTTTACAAGATGTAAATCATTTTTAAATAATTTGGAATGTTAGGTAGATTTTTATTTTATTTTTCAATTTTAGGGAAAATATAGCCATCTAAGAGGAACGCATTTGAAGACTTCAACATCTTTGTTTTATATTAATGATGTTGTACTGCCAGTGTTAACATCAATGTTTGATCATTTGGCTGCCTTTGACTATGGTGTAGATTTATTACGTAATTGAAACTATTATGAAACTAGAACAGCAAGTATATAATCTTTTGTAGTTGATGAAATTCAAGTTGCATCATACAAAATGCTTGGAAGTCTTTATACTCTTGGCATAGATCCTACACTCACTCACGAAAGGTATTTTTGTTACCTAGATTGGTTTGGAGGACATACGTAGTTCGAGGAAGGGTTGGAATTGTTTGAAACTCGCATAATAAACAACAGGCAGTAAAAACCTTAGTTAAACATAAAAATTGAATGAGGTGTGAACTGAAAAGGGGACGACTTTTCTCTTGAAACGATTTTTGAAAGATAAACTTGGTTGCGATCGTCCTTTGGCACTTTATTTCGGTTTTTGCTGCCGTGTTCCTAGGTTTTGGCGATATAGTGGTACATTTCAACTGCAAGTGAAGCCTAACATTGGGCTTTAAGTTCATTTATTCCACTCTTCCTCAAGATTTACACTTTGACACCAAGGGTGTTAACTTACTTGTACAAATATTTCAGAAAATACTTGAAGACTGAAATTGAAAGACACAGACCAGCCATTGGAAGTTGCTTAGGTGCATTTTCATCAACTTTCCCAGTCGCTTATCTGGAGCCGCATCTCAACAAACACAACCAGTATTCTCTTGTGAATCGAATTGCTGATCATTCATTGGAAGCTCAAGGTAAAATCACCCCTTATTTACCAACATCATTGTTTTTCATCTGTTCTTAGACATACTTAACAGAATGGAACAGACGATGCCAACATTAGATACAATATTGGGCGAAGTCGACCAGTTTGTCGAATCGGAAAAGAGTCATAGTGCAGCACCTCACGTCATCGATGTCATAATGCCTTTGCTGTGCTCTTATTTGCCTGTATGGTGGAGTCAAGGGCCAGACAATGTTTCTTTAACTGCTGGAAATTATGTGACAATGGTTACCAGCGATCACATGAATCAGCTACTTAAAAACGTCTTGAAACTCATCAAAAACAATATTGGAAATGAAAACGCACCATGGATGACAAGAATTGCTGGTAATTTTATTCTATAGTTGATATCTTTTCAGATTTAATGTTTTTTTTTTTTTTTTTTTTTTTAATAGCATTCACTCAACAAATAATTATAAATTCATCAGAAGAGCTTCTGAAAGATCCATTTCTGCCATTGACTCTTACAGTGAAAAAGAGAATCGACAACATGTTCCATAAAGAAGAATCATTACGAGGCTTTTTGAAATCGACCACTGAAGATACATCGCAGGTTGAGGCTGAAATTCAAGAAGAATGGAATCTTATTGTCAGGGATATCTACTCATTTTATCCTCTTTTGATAAAATATGTTGACCTACAAAGAAATCACTGGTTGCGAATAACATACCAGAAGCAGATGAACTTTACAACCATGTTGCTGACATTTTCAATATATGGTCGAAATCCCAATATTTCCTCAAAGAAGAGAACAACTTCATATCGGCAAATGAGATAGACAATATGGCTTTAATTATGCCAACAGCAACAAGAAGGGCTGTAACAATGACAGAAGGTGCTGCACCTGCAGGAGGTGGAAAAGCCAAAGTATGTAGCCTTTAAAATTATAATCCATTCTAATTTAGGGTGAATTTTTTAGAAGAAAAAGAAGAACAGAGATAAGAAAAGGGATAAAGATAAAGAGTTACAAGCAAGCTTAATGGTAGCAGCACTCAAAAGGTTGCTTCCTGTTGGCCTCAACCTTTTTGCGGGCCGAGAGCAAGAACTTGTCCAGCATTGCAAAGACCGTTATCTAAAAGTAATTAAAAAGAAATATTAATTCATTGCTCATCAGTCATCAGTCATCATAAACTTTTGACTTTTTTCTCTATTCTCTCCTCTATTTTACAGAAACTGCCCGAGTATGAAATAGTCGACTTTGCCAAAATACAGCTTACATTGCCTGACAAAATAGACCCGGGCGATGAAATGTCTTGGCAGCACTATCTTTACTCAAAACTTGGAAATAAGAAGGATGTCATTAGTTCTGAAAAGCCACAGCAGCTTGATGAGATTGTCGATAGGATTGTGGCAATGGCGAAAGTACTTTTTGGTCTCCATATGGTAAGATCTTGCATCTTTTTAAATAAAAAGGTGCAAATAGTGTAAATACACTTCTTAGCTTCTCCCCACTACACTACAGCTTTTTTTTAAGTCTTTATGAGTTTAAAAAAAAAATTGATTCTTGGGTTTGCTTTTTATTTTTTTTATTAGATTGACCATCCGCAACTACAAAGTAAGCAACAGTATCGATCCTGTGTTTCAACACAAGAAAGCGAGCCGTCATTGCTTGTTTCCGTCAACTTTCTCTTCATGCTCTTCCCAGGTCTGCTCACTTTGTGACGTTTTCTTTTACTTTTCTGTTTCCTTACTTTTTCTTCTTCTTTTTCCCCGCTATTCTCCCTAGCCCTCGCATGCCTTTGATCATGAAGTTTTAACTTCTTTAAAGCAGTTATTGTTTTTCGCTCTTCCTCCCCCCCCCGTTTTAACCAGCCAAAAATAAAATTTGCCTTGGTTATTACCATTCCATCAATGCAAAAAAACTAAAACTTAGCATTTTGTTTGTTTTTGGGGATTAACAGCATGCAAATAAACCTCGGCCGCGTAAATCTCTTGGAAGAGGGTTTTATCTGCAGCCAGGAAAAGAGCAGCTATCGCTTGTCTCAGAACTCCTCCTTTTCATCTTAACAAGGTTAGATTTAGTCATTAATAGACAAATCACGGCTTTTATTGTCTTTTTAATAACTTTTATTAAAAACAGGCATAAAGTTGTGAATCTATTTGCTCGAGCTTACTGCGATTTATGGCTTGAAGAAGAAAATGTTGGTCAGGAGGTTATGATCGAAGATTTGACGGTAATTTTTATCGTCATCTATTTATGGATGTACTTATGAGTGAATTTTAGCAATCTTTCGAAGATGCAGAGTTGAAAAAACAGGAAAAAGAAGAGGAAGAAGGTAAACCTGATCCGCTCACTCAACTGGTTACAACGTTCTGCCGAGGAGCTATGACAGAAAGAAGTGGAGCTCTTCAGGAAGATCCTTTGTATATGTCTTATGCTGAAATCACTGCAAAGTACGCTGATCACCATTTGTAATATGAGGTTTCTTAAAATTATTTTCATAGGTCTTGTGGTGAAGAAGAGGAAGAAGGAGGTGGTGAAGAAGAAGGTGGGAAGAAGAAGGAGGTGCTTCCATTCATGTAAGTAGGCACTTAAAATTTCCTTAAAAATAATACCTTCTATACTAAAAAAAAAAATTAAAACTTTTTTTTTAACGCTTTCAAAGAAAAGAATGGCAAAACTTGTAGTAAGTTCACAATTCAAAAATTTGAATCCATCTTTTCATTTATTTAGGTATTAGGTCAGAGGTTCCCAAAGTTTTTTCATCGTGCGCTCCCCACAAAAAAAAAAAAAAAAAAAAAAAAAAAGTTTTATTATTATTTTTTAAATTTAGTAATTTTTTGTCACTATTGTTAAAAAATGTCAAGTATCAAGGTAGAAAAAAAGAAAAAGTCGTAACCCAGCCAAGCAACACGAAACGAGCGAGCATACCCCAAATTTCTCCCTAGTATTGGGAACCACTGTATTAGGTAGATTTCTTTCTTCAACGATTTTGCTCAATAGCTCGGTTGAGTTCGTCAACAGCTTAAATCGGACTATCACTTTGAGCCTAAACTAAAAAATCTACAATATGTAGTCTACCTATCTTCCAGTCACGATTCAACTTGATATTGCTGAAGCGCGAATCGCGAAGAAGGATTGAGAGTAGATTTTGAACAGCTGGATGCAATAGATTTGATTCAGCAGTGATTTTAATTGACTTTGACCAGGAAAATGAGGTGGTTTTATCATTTTTAAAAAAGAAATTGAATTTATTGGGAAAAAGTCGTGCATTTTCGCATTTTTATAACGAAAGAGAAGAAATCTACCTTTCAGTCTCAGCTACCACAGGGACTATTTTAGTTTGTAAACTAAAATTTTCACTGTTTATTCAGGAACAAGAAATGGAGAAGCAAAAATTATTTCATCAAGCAAGATTGGCGAATCGAGGGGTAGCGGAAATGGTCCTTTTACACATTTCGGCTTGTAAAGGTGTTCCAAGTGATATGGTCCAGAAAACGCTCAATTTAGGCATTTCAATACTTAGAGGAGGCAATCTTGATATTCAGATGGTATGTAATTTTAAGTGCGTGTAGTTGATGGTAAAAATCAATGATTGGAATTTATTTTTAGGGTATGTTGAATCACCTGAAAGAGAAAAAGATGTCGGCTTTTCACATCGATTGCTGGTCTTATGAACTCATGCAGGTTTGCTTAAATTCTTTGAAAATTTTGTTTAAAAAAAACAAACTTTTCCAGTGTTTGGATTTAGATGCATTTGAAAGGAATACCAAAGCAGAAGGGCTGGGTGTTGGGTCAGAAGGAGCCGCTGGAGAGAAAAACATGCACGATGCAGAATTCACGTGCACTTTGTTTCGATTTATCCAACTAACTTGTGAAGGCCACAATTTAGGTATATTCTGTCAAATTAAATAAATTTACGAGTATTTGAAAATATCATTTCAGAATGGCAGAACTATTGAGGACCCAAGCAGGGAACACAACGACAGTTAATGTTGTTGCACTGTCGATTATTTGCTTCGTCTCCAAGAATCAATTATGGACTTTTACTGGCACTACTCCAGCAAAGAACTTATTGATCCAGCCGGAAAAGCGAATTTTTCAAAGCTATCGGTGTTGCTAGTCAAGTGTTCACACGCTTTCTGAAGTCATTCAAGGTCCTTGTACTCAGAATCAGCAGGCGTTAGCGCATTCGAGGCTTTGGGATGCTGTTGGTGGTTTCCTCTTTTTGTCTCCCATATGCAGGAAACTCTCGAAACACAAGCCAAGTTGATTTACTCAAAGAGCTTCTCAATCTACAAAAAGACATGATCACCATGATGCTCTCTATGCTTGAAGGTTTTAGATATTCATTGAGTTTTATTTTTCAATTGATATTTAACAGGGAATGTGGTGAATGGTACAATCGGTAAACAAATGGTTGATACTTTGGTTGAATCTGCATCAAATGTTGAGGTACTTCCATTCTTAACTTCCTCATTATATTAATTTTATTTTTAGCTTATCTTGAAATTTTGATATGTTTCTCAAACTTGCTGATCTAACAAGCTCTCCTGGATTTTTGGTATGTTACCTTCTTCTTCTTCTCTTGAACTTCTCTTAATCTGTTCAAATATTAAAGGAATTGGATCCAAATCATGAAGGATGGGTGACTCCAAAGGATTTCAAAGAAAAGATGGAACAACAGAAAAGTTATACGCCGTAAGTTATAAAAATGAATCAAAATTACGATTTTCAAGGAATTTTACACAGAGAAGAAATCGATTTTATGCTGCAGTGCTGTGAAACAAACCATGAAGGTAAAATTGACTACGTTGGATTCACCGAGCGATTCCATGAGCCTTCAAAAGAGATCGGTTTTAATCTTGCTGTTTTGCTTACGAATCTATCGGAGCACATGCCGAACGAGCCTCGTCTAGCTAGGTTCCTGGAAACCGCTGGAAGTGTTTTGAACTACTTCGAAACCGTTTTTGGGACGTATTGAGATAATGGGAAGCAGCAAGAGAATAGAGAGAGTCTATTTTGAAATCAAAGAGTCAAATATTGAACAGTGGGAAAAACCTCAGATTAAAGAGTCGAAACGGGCTTTCTTCTATTCGATTGTCACTGAAGGTGGTGACAAAGAGAAGCTTGAGGCTTTTGTAAATTTCTGTGAGGACGCTATTTTTGAAATGACTCATGCAAGCAGTTTAATGGCTACTGAAGACGACTCAAGCGGTGGAGGAGAAAGGCGTAAAAACATCTTATTCATATATCGGAGATGAAGATGAAGAACGGTTGGTAAATTTCAGTTATTCATTAAATAATTTAAATTTGCAGGAAATCTCCCATAAAACGAGGATGGCAAGCTGTCAAAGACGGCATCGGACTGTTCTTCTCAATGATGTCTCCAGCAAACATTAAAGCAAAAATAGCAGAAATGCAGCAAATGACAGTTTTGGAACTAATAGTTGGATTTTTCAAATTGTATTTCTATGCCTTCTATTATTCTGGATATGGCTTTTCATTGATTCTCAATATATCGGTGGTATCATTTACACACTAATGTCAGGTCCACAAGCAGAAGAGCCAGTAGTGGAGGTGAAAGAAGAAGAGCGGCATCACTTGCGTCTTATGCCTGCATTACCATCTCCTGAGGAAAGTCCACCTCCTGCCCCTGACGGTTCCAAAGAAGAAAGCCAACCGTAATTTTTTTAAGAATTACATTTTGTTTGATTATTTTTTAAATTTCAGACCGAAAGCAATTGAAGGCCGGACAGAGGGAGATGAAGGTTGTGAAAAAATGGATGAAGGAGAAAAGGCTGAAACTACACCAGAACAACAAGTCACCATTGCTGACATTTTAGGGTGAATTATATAGAATTTTATGTTACCAACTTGAATGCTTTTTTAGTGGTGAAGCGGCTCGCAAAGAAGCAGCTCAGACAGCTGAAGTCGTCGCCCAACAAGAAGCAGTGATGGCTGCTTTTGATGCGGAATCGAAGCAGGAAAAAGTCAACGTTGAACCTTCTGCTGTTTCTCAGGTACAATCCCAAACTTCCAGAATACGGTCAAATCGCTTAAAAAATATTCTAAATAAATTTTTTAAATCTTACAACCAGCCATCAGGAAAGAAATCTTGTTAAAAATTGATTATTAAAGTTTTCATATGTATTTTAGATTGACTTCAATAAATACACCCATCGTGCAGTCAGTTTTCTCGCTCGTAACTTTTACAATTTGAAATATGTTGCTCTTGTTTTGGCTTTCTGCATCAACTTTATTCTTCTGTTCTACAAGGTATGCATTTCATAGTCCTCGAAATATTGTGTAAAAAACATTTATATAGGTGACAACATTAGGTGAGGATGATGACGATGGTGGAAGCGGGGCTGCTGCTGTTGCGGAAACTATGGAAGAGCTAATGGAGGAGTTAAGCGGTGAAGCGAAGAGTGGCGAGGATACAAGTGGTATCGGCAGCGGTGGTGGGAGCGGTGAAGATGAAGAAGATCCTTTGGAAATGGTTCATGTTGACGAAGATTTCTTCTATATGGCTCACGTCATGAGGCTTGCTGCTTTGCTACATTCGCTCGCCTCTCTTGCGATGCTTATTGCGTATTACCATCTTAAAGTTCCACTAGCTATTTTTAAACGTGAAAAAGAAATTGCCAGACGACTTGAATTTGATGGACTCTTTATTGCTGAACAACCTGAAGATGACGACATCAAATCTCATTGGGACAAACTTGTCATATCAGCGAAGTAAATTAATGTAAAAATTAAAAAAAATATATATCTTAAACTTATTTCAGATCATTTCCTGTCAATTATTGGGATAAATTTGTCAAGAAAAAAGTTCGCCAGAAATTTAGCGAGACGTATGACTTCGATTCGATAAGTAATTTACTTGGCATGGAAAAAACTTCATTTGGCACCCAAGAAGAGGAAGGATCCGGAATAATTCACTAGTAATTCGATTTTTTAAAAAAAGATTTTGTTTAGTTTTAATTTTTTTAGCATTTTAAACATAGATTGGAGATATCAGTTATGGAAGGCCGGCGTTACTATCACAGATAATGTATTCTTTGCCTATTTTCTGGGATGGCCCTTACTTTTTATTTCTTTTTCAGGCATTTTTGTACAGTTTCTTTTATTTTATATTCTCGATTTTGGGAAATTTCAACAACTTCTTTTTTGCGGCACATTTGCTTGATGTCGCTGTTGGTTTCAAGACTCTGCGTACGATTTTGCAATCTGTCACTCACAACGGGAAACAGCTTGTCCTAACTGTCATGTTGCTCACTATTATCGTTTACATTTATACTGTCATTGCTTTCAATTTCTTCCGTAAATTTTATGTCCAAGAAGAAGACGATGAAGTGGCTAAAAAATGTCATGACATGATGACTGTGAGTATAAAAACTGGTTTAAAATTTAATTTAACTTTTTGTTAGTGCTTCGTTTTCCATCTATACAAAGGTGTGAGAGCCGGTGGTGGTATTGGTGATGAAATCGAACCGCCAGATGGCGACGATTATGAAGTTTACAGAATAATGTTTGATATCACTTTCTTCTTTTTGTCATCGTTATTCTGTTGGCCATCATTCAGGGTAAAATTAATACTCTTAACTTTCCGTTAAAATAAATTATTATTTCAGGTTTGATTATCGATGCTTTTGGTGAGTTGAGAGATCAGTTGGAAAGCGTAAAAGAAGACATGGAATCAAACTGTTTCATTTGTGGAATCGGGAAGGATTATTTTGATAAAGTTCCTCATGGTTTCGACACCCACGTCCAACAAGAAACAATTTAGCCAATTATATGTATGCAAATATTATTAACAAAATTATTGATTAAAAAAAACCAATTTCTTAGGTTCTTTCTTATGCATTTGATCAATAAGCCGGACACTGAATACACCGGTCAAGAAACTTATGTATGGAATATGTATCAACAAAGATGTTGGGACTTCTTCCCGGTCGGAGATTGCTTCAGAAAGCAGTATGAAGACGAACTTGGTGGCGGCGGAGGATAATTATGTGAATAGCAATGAAGGTCACACTAATAACATATAACCTCATATTATAAGTCAAATGTAAATAAAAAAAACCATATTGTAAATATTGTGGCCTTACTTCATGTCATATTTCTTGTTTTTATCTTAGCTTTAAACAGTGAACTTTATTACAATTTGCCCCTCTTCTTTTCTGTTTTATTTTTTAGTATAAAACCTCTTCAGTGAATACTAAATATGAATTAAAAAAATGGGTTTTTAAAAAGTGTTTTTCAAATGTAGGGGACTGGAATATTTTTTGGTTTAAGGGAGAAGTAACACTGTCTGTAAGTGTCTCCTTAAGGTACATCCTATGGCTGTGCGTAGACGTACTCTTTTGGCAGTGTGTAGAAGTGAAAGGGTACAGCCGCCCTTATGCGAGAGGGGGTGAGGGTACTCTTCCGATAGAGACCGGTGACTGAAGGTAGTCTGGTCTGTGCTCTCGGTGAAGGTGCGTGGATGGCGAAGGGGGTTGGAAGCCACCAGCCAGGACACACGGAATTGGCGAGAACACCCTTAAGCTCTACTATTTTCGAGAAAAAATTGCTCTTTTCTTTTCCGTTAAATTCTATTCAATATAAGAAGTAATTTACAAAAAACTCACCACATTTTCAAGTTAACTACAAAAGAGAGATTCTTCATTCTGTGAAAAGGTGAACATAATATGAAAATTGCGGGCGTGAAGTGTTCCTAAAATTTTTTATTTTTATATAACTCTAGAATGTTGGCTAGGTGGAAGAATCACGCAAATATTGGTGGCCAGTTCCGTGTCAATTGCGATTGACAGTGAAGCACAGACAATTTTCTATACGATCTTTTCCGTTGATGGGAGGGTGGTTATGCGCTGTTGCTTCATATTCCTAAAACCAATCAAATATAAAAACTTTTTTTCTCGTTTTTGTTTGTTAACGAACCCTTCCGAACATTGTTTTGTATAATACTGAGGACTCAACCGACAGCTTATGGCCGAGTTGGACGTTCCACAAGTGTAGTAGTTCATCCAGCTAGATTTACAGTTAATGTAATCATTTTTGATCAGTTTCAATTTACATAAATTGCTTTTCCTTCTTTCTTTTCTCTCTCTTCTGGTTTTGCCGCCACAGCTTTCCAGACACATGCTCTCGTGGCGAAAGGTGTGAAATTCACGGAGCAGTGATGAGAAAAATTATCAAAAGTTCCGATTATAGGATACGTACTTTCAATGTATAAAATCTAAATTTTTATTTTTGACTTTTTCTTTACATTGTATTCTATTCTGTTTTACCCTCCATGTCTGGGTCTTAGGGGAAGGGTATTCCATACTCCGTATTTTCTTTATAGGTACTTTATTATATTTTATTTTATTCCTACAGGGTCCGTCACAAAGAAAAAGTATTACTCAATACTTTTTGTCATAATAAGTAATGGGCTTACTGGGATGCAACAAACGGGACAGGAATCAAAAAGTGAAAAAAATTTTCATGCGAAATGGACTTTTTGGGAAGGGTCTTCCAGACCCCGTAGGGTCAAATCGATTACGGACTTTGTCTGAGGTTACCGTCAGCCGCAGCCGTTTTCCGAAACACTTTACGGCCTCAGTTTTCAACCGATATCCACCAAATATATTACGAATTTTTGGTGTAAAAAAAGTTTTTTTTTTTTAGTAGGGAGAACTGTGATACTTCTACCTCGTTTTATGTTCGTTGCCAGTTTTTTCGGAACACTTTAAGCCCTCGATTTTGTTACGATTTTCACAGGGAGAACCTTCCTTTCAATGTAATCTTGAAAATCTGAGCATTTTTCGAAATTCTGAAAAAATGCGGGGATCTGCCCGTCTAAAGTTCTGTTTGATGAACCATGGCCGAACTAATGGTCCGTCTTCACCAAATTTTCATCGAATCCTCCCGATATTTAACATAATTTCTTTGGGGGGGGGGGGTATAGTAGGGAGATGATAGATATTATGGGTGTTCTCGCTCCAGACCTCGTAGAAGAAAACTGATTTTGTCATCTGTACCGATCATGACAGCTTTTTTCTTCATTTTTTTCCTAACTTCTTTCTACCTTGATACTGAAAATTGTATTTGACATGATAAACTATTACGTTGCCCTACTTTGAGGAAGCTCCTTCGGGGACAGCTCCAGACTACTTACTTTTTTTCTGATTAATTTTCCAAATACAGTATTAATTTTAAGAGTACGGTAGAAATGACATTGGACCGTCTGCCAGAGGGATGTATTCAAAATTCTCGAGAATTACCCGCTCAATCATTCAGGAATATTTTGTGGAAATTATATGAATATCGGTCAAAAATTGGGCTCCGAAAAAAAAAAAAAAAAAAAAAAAAATGCTACGTATGATGATGTTCTGGTAAGATATCCGTCATAGATTTGACCCTACGGGTACTGGAGGGTAAAACAATATTTCCTTCTCTTTTGGAAGTTAAAAGTTAATAAAGAAGAATAGATATACTTGATGATTGTCATCCGGAGAAGTAGTGATGTAAAACTCATCGCCGTAATTGACTGCATCATTCATATCAATTGTACTCAGTCTACATTTTTATAAGGCCATCAATAAATACTCTTTTATAACTAAACTTAGTTGTTTTACCTTTTCAAACAAAATAAATTCCGAACACAAGGAACATAGTGTGGGGACCAAGAGAGTTGACAAGACCTGAAAGTTTTGGATAGTAACGTTTCGTCAGTGTTAGATAGAGTCGAGGATAAATAAACCCCTTTTCCATCTTTAGCCGGGGTCCAAATCTCTGGTGCTTGAATTTGGAGCTTCTTATCATACTGGATATACTTCCCTGTTTTTTCAATTGGTGACTGAAAATTATAAATAAGATCTATTGACACCTTCTTGTACAGCATATATGAGGCGCTCCGAATACGAAGGGCGAACTCGACATCGGACAAATTTTTTTTTTTCATTTTCAGATTCTAGACCTTTTGAAGAATACACCCATGTAATTTTTATATTGAGTTTCCCCTTTTTTCCCCTTTAAAATACGTAAAAACCGATATGCGGCAAAGCTCTACTCTCAACCTTTTTATTTAATTTTTTTTTCTTTTCGAGATTTGGTGATTTTAAAAAACCCTTTTCTCTATGACTCTATGATGATTCTATGATGATTCTAAAATCTCGCCACGAAAATTCCAGAGAGTGACTTTTCTGTCGAGTTCGCCCTTAACAGAAAACTTTAAAATGCGAATATCTCGAAACTACGTTTTGTCGAGTTCGCCCTTCGTATTCGGAGCGCCTCATATTTTCCATAAGTTTTTAAAATCTTAATCTAGGTATGATAGGTATAACCTATACGGGGTGCCAGGAAACACATGGCGTACGTCTGGGAGAGCGTTAAAAAGTGGTTTTATGAAAAAAAAGTTAAATTTAAACCCCCCTTGATTTAATTCAAAGAATTTGATGGTGTAGTTTAAAATGAGTTTGGATATACAGGGTGCCCCAACAGAACCTAACTTCGTTATTTCAATGAAAATCCCTATTTTTTATTTTATATTCGTAATCTCCGCAAATTTGCAAATTGATTTGACTATTCATATGACCATTTTTGACAACTTTAAAAAATGTCAAATTTTAGCGTTTTTTTGCGCTATAATCCGTTAAAATCGACTTAAGAGATTTTTATAATTTTTAAATGTACAGTTTGTGCGCAACACTGCTACACAACTTAAATTAGGTACATGTGTGGCTTTAATAAGATTTATTAATTACCCACATATTATTATATCCTTTGTTTTGATTTAAAAAAATATGATATTGAAAAAAGTTAAAATAAAATCGATTTTTTTCCATACGAGTTGGTTATCTAGGAACGCGAGAGCGTTAAGCAAAACCCGAGCGTTTTTCGGGTATCTGTATCTCTGCGCCCTATATACCGATCATCTAAAGATTTTATCTACTTTGATTATCGATGAGTAAATTCTGAAAATTTCAAGTCGATCGGTATACAGGGTGTCGAGATAAGTAGTAGGTACTTTAACCGTTTTTTCGCAGTTTAGGTGTTGTTCTTCTTCTTTTTCTCCTTACTCCTAGAGCACCGATTGACTTGGAAATATCTTGCAAAGATTTTCCTTTCACCTTTAGCCAGCGCCTTTTGAAGATTTAACTCCAAAAACTTTTTTAAGCCCAAAAAAGTTAGCAATAAAAACCTGAAATTTTAGGGTAATTTTACCTAGTTAGACGGGCCACAAACAGAGGTACTTAAATAAAAACTTAAACTTTAGGCCAATTTTGACCTTGATGGTGTGTCCAGAGACGTCTGATCCAAACTAAGCCATCCAGACCAACTAAAGGGACCCAACTACAAAAAGATGCGATATCGCTATCAAAAACACTCTCCGTGTAAAAAACAAACCGCCTCACAAAAATCCTTTTACATTATCGGGAAAAAGTTATGATATCAACTTCCCCCGCTCCCGATAAGCGTTGAGATGTGATGTGCTGAAAGAGGAGAGATGAAGCGCCATCATGACTGTAAACAAGCATCTCGCGACACCGCCAAGTGTAGCTTTGAAAACGGTAGAAGGGGAGCTTCATCTCTTCTCTTTCTCTACATCTTATATCATCGCTCATCGCTTATTGGGGCGGAGAAGTTGATATCATCTAAGATAATACATATATAGCGTTACTTTTTCCGGCTGATGTAGAAGGATTTTTGAGTTTTTTAAACGGGGTGTTTTTGACAGCACATCATGTGTACCAAAATCGTTTATGATAAGGTTTAAATATATATAATTACCTACATTTTTCAGAAGATAAGATGCCCGAAGACCAGTTTTCTCGATAAGTAATCCTCCAATGGCGCGATTTCTACAGTACGCTAAGACAGTTGCCTAAAAAATTAAATTAAAAAATGATTTATAACGATTTAGTGCAGGTACCTCTATATTCCTTGATTGATCTTCCCATCCTTCAAGGAGAACGTGGTGGTTGTATTGATTTAAAATCGTGCTAGTCCGTTTGCAAGTACCTGGTCCCATTATTTTCGCTACTTGGCAGACGTTTTTTGCGAAATTCCTCGAGGATATATCCGGCACGCTGTTGTCGATCCCCGGCGGGTCGGTTATGCTGGAAGTATCTGTGCTCGATGAGGGGCATGATGACAAAGTGGACGTTGATAAGGAACTGGAAGTCGATGAAGAAGTGTTTCCACTGCCCATAGAGCCGGAAGATGAACTAGTCGAAGTAGATCCTAATGCCGATGAAGAATTTGAAGACATCCTACTAGCCCACGTAACTTCAGATGCAGACGTTTCAGTTCTACCTAACTCAGCAGTGCTATGTCCAGTAGTGGTCACTCCAGCTGTGCTTAATTCCTTTGCAGTATTACTCTTCCCACTCGTTATGCAGCAACTAACGGTGCTTGGGTCACTAGCAAGAGTACTTTTTGCTGATGCTCTTGCTTTTTTATGAGGGCCCAAAGTTGGGAAACAAGTTACTCCCAATGTAGGACAATTAGGGCAAATACAAGGCTTCCTCTGTGAATCACCTTTTAAATTTTCAAACATTTTTTTTAACTATAATTTTTTGATTTAAAGTAAAAGTAATAAAATGGAAGTTTTTTTTCCCCGAGAAACTATTGGTAAAAAAAATCACATGATTTTTGTAAATTCCTCAAAGAGAAGTAATTGTGATATCCTCTATCCGGAAAAGGGTATTCTTGTCCCGTCGAGGAAAACTGATAAATGATCTTTATAACGATCATAAGGTGCAATGATAGTTTTAAAGTACATTTACTATTTATACTTATCTTGGGAGTACACCGTTGGTTACAAAGCAGTTTAACAAAGAAAAAATAGGCGTTTCGACATAAAAGTACTGGTTTGAAGAGCTTCCAACGAAAACTTTGGTCGGCAAAAGTGCTTTAAGGGCCGAAATTGGATCAGGAGCTCTCGGTTCAATCAGAACAATGTTTTACGTTAGGGAATATCGTCTCTATTTACAGGAGAACGGAATTCTCAGTAGGTTATTGTTGGTTGCTTTAATCCCGGTTGTTGGGAGGACGGACTTTTTTTATTTCTACATAACTGTAAACGGCAGAAGATCGCCGACAGGATGCACCAGTTGACAAGAAGGAACGTAGAATAACAGATATATGTGGCGGAGAGATAGAGCCACTGGCATTAGGGACCGCCCTAAGAGAGCTCCTCCATCTTTTAACTCCTGATCCCATTTCAAAGTCTCCCCTCCCTCCCACAACAAACAACCAGTATTAAATTAACCAACAATAACATTCCGCGAATTTCCGTTCTCCTGTTACTTGACTCGTTTTTCCCTTGTGATTTTTGAGACGAAATGGGATCAGGAGTTAAGAAAAAGGAAGGAGCTTCTGAGCGAATCGAGAGCTCCTCCATCTTTCCTAACTCCTCATCCCATTTCCAAGTCTCCCCCTCCCCCCACAACATACAACCAGTATTAAATTAACCAACAGTAACTTTCCGCGAATTTCCGTTCTCCTGTTACTAGACTCGTTTTTCCCTTGTGCTTTTTGAGCCAGAAATGGGATCAGGAGTTAAGAAAAAGGAAGGATCTCTTCTGAGAGAATCAAGAGCTCCTCCCTTTTTCTGAACTCCTGATCCCATTTTCCAAGTTACCCCCTCCCGTCCATTTCAAAGAACCTGTACTAAATTATCCAACAAAACTTTCCGCGAATTTCCGTTCTCCTGTAAGTAGACTCGATTTTCCCTTGTGCTTTTTGAGCCGAAATGGGATCAGGAGTTAAGAAAAAGGGAGGAGCTCTTCTGAGCAAATCGAGAGCTCCTCCATCTTTCCTAACTTCTCATCCCATTTCCAAGTCTCCCCCTCACACCACATCAAACAACCGGTATTAAATTAACTCCTAATCCCATTTTCAAGTTACCCCCTCCCCTCACTACAAAGTAATGAAATTTTTGTTCCTGTAACTAGACTCGTTTCAGTTGTACTTTTGAGACGAAATGGGAACAGGAGTTAAGAAAAGGAAGGAGCTCTTCTGAGCAAATCGAGAGCTCCTCCATCTTTCTTAACTCCTGATCCCATTTCAAGGTCTCCCCCTCCCCACCACAACAAAAAACAGTATTAAATTAACCAACATAAACATTCCGCGAAATATCATTCTCCTGTAACTTCACTCGTTTTTTCCCTTGTGCTTTTTCAGCCAGAAATGGGATCAGGAGTTAAGAAAAAGGAAGGATCTCTTCTGAGCGAAATCGAGAGCTCCTCCATCTTTCTAACTCCTGATCCCATTTCAAAGTCTCCCCCTCCCTCCCACAACAAACAACCAGTATTAAATTAACCAACAATAACATTCCGCGAATTTCCGTTCTCCTGTTACTTGACTCGTTTTTCCCTTGTGCTTTTTGAGACGAAATGGGATCAGGAATTAAGAAAAAGGAAGGAAAAAGGAAGAGTTGTATGTTGTCGGGGGGAGGGGGAGACTTGGAAATGGGATGAGGAGTTAAGAAAGATGGAGGAGCTCTCGATTCGCTCAGAAGAGCTCCTTCCTTTTTCTTAACTCCTGATCCCTTTCGGCTCAAAAGCACAAGGGAAAATCGAGTCTACTTACAGGAGAACGGAAATTCGCGGAAAGTTTTTGTGGATAATTTAGTACAGGTTCTTTGAAATGGACGGGAGGGGGTAACTTGGAAATGGGATCAGGAGTTTCAGAAAAAGGGAGGAGCTCTTGATTCTCTCAGAAGAGATCCTTCTTTTTCTTAACTCCTGATCCCATTTCTGGCTCAAAAAGCACAAGGGAAAAACGAGTCTAGTAACAGGAGAACGGAAATTCGCGGAAAGTTACTGTTGGTTAATTTAATACTGGTTGTATGTTGTGGGGGGGAGGGGGAGACTTGGAAATGGGATGAGGAGTTAGGAAAGATGGAGGAGCTCTCGATTCGCTCAGAAGAGCTCCTTCCTTTTTCTTAACTCCTGATCCCATTTCGTCTCAAAAATCACAAGGGAAAAACGAGTCAAGTAACAGGAGAACGGAAATTCGCGGAATGTTATTGTTGGTTATTTAATATGGTTGTTTGTGTGGGAGGGAGGGGGAGACTTGAAATGGGATCAGGAGTTAAGAAAGATGGAGGAGCTCTCTTTAGGGCGGTCCCTAATGCCCAGTGGCTCTATCTCTCCGCCACATATATCTGTTATTCTTACGTTCCTTCTTGTCAACTGGTGCATCCTGTCGGCGATCTTC
Organism: Orius insidiosus; assembly: GCA_014119065.1. NCBI lineage: Eukaryota > Metazoa > Arthropoda > Insecta > Hemiptera > Anthocoridae > Orius > Orius insidiosus. Next base: position 21,778 of record JACGAQ010002110.1, on the reverse strand, counting down.
TGCCGTTTACAGTTATGTAGAAATAAAAAAAAGTCCCGTCCTCCCAACAACCGGGATTAAAGCAACCAACAATAACCTACTGAGAATTTCCGTTCTCCTGTAAATAGAGACGATATTCCCTAACGTAAAACATTGTTCTGATTGAACCGAGAGCTCCTGATCCAATTTCGGCCCTTAAAGCACCTTTTTGCCGACCAAAGTTTTCGTTGGAAGCTCTTCAAACCAGTACTTTTATGTCGAAACGCCTATTTTTTCTTTGTTAAACTGCTTTGTAACCAACGGTGTACTCCCCAAGATAAGTATAAATAGTAAATGTACTTTAAAACTATCATTGCACCTTATCCCTTTATAGGTCAGAAGAAAATGAAGAAAAAAGCGGTAACGCTTGGTGTACTTCCCGAGAGTACACCCGCCTGAACTCTATATGCACACTATTAAAAATAACTGGAATCTGTAAAACACCTATGTTTTTATGATTTAATGGACAATTATTTAATAATTGAATAGTTAATTTCAACAAAAAGGATTGATTTATTAGGGAAATCATCAAAATAAAGTGTCCTTCCGTGAAGTACACCAACCGCTTCATAACCTTTCTAGGGTACTTTGTCTTTAATGCATAGTGTACTTCCTGAGAGTACACCCTTTTAAAATCTAATTATATGAGTACCTACCAAATTTTATTGTAATAATTAAATTTCATTTCAATTCGTGTATATTTTGTAAGGAAATTAAAACTGACACGCATAGTTTAAAAATAATTTATAAACAAGATACAAATGAAAATATCAACAGTATAAATTTCTATAAATTCTTTAAATTACATACTATAAATTTCTTTAAATATTTATAAACTTTCAATTTCTTTTTCTTTGGTCAGATTTAACACAAAAACCGACTAGAAAAGAGGTTATAATTCTTTGGTTTTAGACTAGGTAGATACCTATTTACAATTTTTCTTTTGGGAAAGAAAGACAAAGAAAAAAACAACTAGATGGAAGTGGAAATGGACTTTTCACTTCGATATTGGTAAATGAAATTTTTTGAAGCACTCAGGCATACAGAGAGCAACATCACAAGTGGTGCAGACATAAATGCTTCGCCTTGGATTTTTTTTGGTGCTACACTGTCGACAACGCCTTTGCTTTGATTTAGTAGGCAAATGAGCGGAATTCTGGTCTAGCTCTTTTTTTAAATTTAATTTATTCCTGGGAGCAGTACCAGATCGGGTTCGTGAAGAAAAGTTATATATGAGAGTATCAGCCAATTCACTTCTAAACTTTAATTGAGGCATTGCTTTACCTTTTTGAGCCTGAATGGCGTGTTTATAAATGATATAAGAATTAACAACAGAGGCGTCCAAAAAGTAGTAGAAGGCTTTCAACCACCACCTTTTGGACTTCCACTGTGTTGAATAGTAGGCCATATACTGATCGAATAGATCTACCCCACCCATGTACTTGTTATAAGTACTTACATGGGTGGGGCAGTCTACCGCCACTTTTTGTCCCATCTTATTTTTCGGTGAATTGGCGTTGACTCGGACGGGTCATCTATCGACGAAACAACGCAAACCGATTTCGTTCCCTTATCTTTCCATTTTATGAGGCTATAATTATTAGTGACAACAAAATCTTTTTCTCCATACTTCAAAGACTTGTCCGCTTTTAAAAAATCCTTAGGAAAGAATTTCTTAGTTGTTAAAATTGTGGCGCAACTAAAAAATCCTTTCACAAGGAGTTGTTTAATAAGTCGAAAAGAGCTAAAAAATCTGTCAAAAAAAATGCAATAATTTAATCCTTCGAAGCCATTTAGCAATTTCAGAACAACCTTTTCGCCTAACGAAATACTGCTCCCGGAATTTTGGTCCTTGCCGCTGTAAAAATCAAAGCTTAGCATATATCCCGTGAGCGAGCAACACAATGCCCATATCTTGAATCCTCTTTTAATCGGTTTCATCGGCATGTATTGTTTTAGTGACGACCTCCCTTTGAAGGCTATCATGCTTTCGTCAACCGCTAAAAATCTGCTCGGATTAAATAGTTCATGAAACTTCAAAAGAAATTGGCTCAAATAGGGTCTAATTTTGTAAAGGCGGTCATAGTCGGGGGCGTCACGATTCGGCATTTTGGCATTGTCATTTAAATGAAGGTATCTTAAAATAGTAAGAAATCTTCTTAAAGACATAATTTTGGCAATCCTTTCAACATGATAATTAACATTTACAGACCAATAAAGCCGTATAGATGGAAGCTGATGAAAACCCATAATTATGAGAATACCAAGAAATGCTTTAAGTTCTTCGATATGAAGATTTAGATTTTGGCCTTTTTGATTAGAATACAAATTTGACTGGTCACAAATGAATTGTAAAAGTTCGATTGTGAAAAAATTAAAAAATATTTCCGCTGGCTTGGAAAAGTCGATTGTTCGTGTAGTACCAAAGGGCTGATCAAATTGTGACGTACGAAATTTTTTAGCGATGTGACTTCCATTACATTTCCGCCACTTAGGAAAGTCCATTTCAGGATCGGAGTCGGAGTCATGGTCAGAGTCTATGAAAGGAAGATCAATAGGTATTTTTGGACGAACTATGGGCTCGTCTATTATTTCATCTTCTGAGTCGTCTCCTTCATTGAATGAATCTCCTAAAAATTACAAAATGAATAACTCGAGTATTAACTCATGTCAAATACTAACCAGAAGATGCTGAAGAAGATGCTATATAACTTGTCGAAGGATCTTCTCGTCGAGGTCTTTTGGCCGGAGTGCGGGTGGGGAAGGAATCATCTGCATCGCTGTCTCCGTCAAATTCGGAGTCTTCGGCCTGTTGGTCGGAAATCCCGTAGGTCTGCAGAATCTCCTCCCAGGTTTTCCCTTCCAGCTCGTTGATACTAACGAAAACTTCATTGGATGACATCTAATAATTTGTTATAAAACAAAATTATTTAAGAAGATTAATAATAAATAGTTAACTCTAAAAGAACAGGGCAAATAACAATAAGGATAATTATTAATCGTTAAATATTCTACACCTAACTGTACTTTTATAAAACATAATATTGTAAATTTCAACCAAGTACCAAATTTAATATTATGTAGGTAACTTATATTATATGCCATCCAGAGGAGAAGGCATTCTGCCGGCCTCTTTACAAGCCGAATAGAATCACCTGTATTTCGCAAGCCGAAGCACTAATTAATGTTCTGATAACTTAAATTTCATTTTAAATGCCTATTTTTCGTAATAACAACAATTTTATTTCGTTTAAATACGCATAAAATTTAATTTTGACGAAAAGATGAACAAATATGGGCTGTACGCTTCATGTACACGTAATCAAAATCAAAATTATTGCAAGATCTAATAAAAGAAGTGGCATTCAACTTATTGTATTATATTCAAAAACGTTTAAATTTTTACTTACGTTTATCACATATGAATGTCGATGAAATATAAATTTAAAAAATTACAATTAAATCACTTCACTAGTAGAATCGGTTGAACGGTAAGGGTGCCTGTCCGGTTGGTGTACTCCTGGAGACGCCACCTTACGTTAAAAACGTTGTTGCCAAGCGAAAATCCTCGTGTTTTGTAGTTTTGCCAACAAAACATCATTGTTTATCCCTATTTCATGCAAACGGAGATCGATCAAAACAGTATTTTTATTTAAATCGATGTTTTTAGTGGTGTACTTCGTGGAAGTACACCAAGCGTCTGAATTCAAAAATGGAAAAGTGAGTGTGCACATAAAGTATCTTGGGAGTGTACTTCAGGGAAGGACACCAACCTATAAAGGGTTGATCGTTATAAAGATCATTTATCAGTTTCCTCGACGGGACAAGAATACCCTTTTCCGGATAGAGGATATCACAATTACTTCTCTTTGAGGAATTTACAAAAATCATGTGATTTTTTTTACCAATAGTTTCTCGGGGAAAAAAAACTTCCATTTATTACTTTTACTTTAAATCAAAAAATTATAGTTAAAAAAAATGTTTGAAAATTTAAAAGGTGATTCACAGAGGAAGCCTTGTATTTGCCCTAATTGTCCTACATTGGGAGTAACTTGTTTCCCAACTTTGGGCCCTCATAAAAAAGCAAGAGCATCAGCAAAAAGTACTCTTGCTAGTGACCCAAGCACCGTTAGTTGCTGCATAACGAGTGGGAAGAGTAATACTGCAAAGGAATTAAGCACAGCTGGAGTGACCACTACTGGACATAGCACTGCTGAGTTAGGTAGAACTGAAACGTCTGCATCTGAAGTTACGTGGGCTAGTAGGATGTCTTCAAATTCTTCATCGGCATTAGGATCTACTTCGACTAGTTCATCTTCCGGCTCTATGGGCAGTGGAAACACTTCTTCATCGACTTCCAGTTCCTTATCAACGTCCACATTGTCATCATGCCCCTCATCGAGCACAGATACTTCCAGCATAACCGACCCGCCGGGGATCGACAACAGCGTGCCGGATATATCCTCGAGGAATTTCGCAAAAAACGTCTGCCAAGTAGCGAAAATAATGGGACCAGGTACTTGCAAACGGACTAGCACGATTTTAAATCAATACAACCACCACGTTCTCCTTGAGGGATGGGAAGATCAATCAAGGAATATAGAGGTACCTGCACTAAATCGTTATAAATCATTTTTTAATTTAATTTTTTAGGCAACTGTCTTAGCGTACTGTAGAAATCGCGCCATTGGAGGATTACTTATCGAGAAAAACTGGTCTTCGGGCATCTTATCTTCTGAAAAATGTAGGTAATTATATATATTTAAACCTTATCATAAACGATTTTGGTACACATGATGTGCTGTCAAAAACACCCCGTTTAAAAAACTCAAAATCCTTCTACATCAGCAGGAAAAAGTAACGCTATATAACGTATGTATTATCTTAGATGATATCAACTTCTCCGCCCCAATAAGCGATGAGCGATGATATAAGATGTAGAGAAAGAGAAGAGATGAAGCTCCCCTTCTACCGTTTTCAAAGCTACACTTGGCGGTGTCGCGAGATGCTTGTTTACAGTCATGATGGCGCTTCATCTCTCCTCTTTCAGCACATCACATCTCAACGCTTATCGGAGCGGGGGGAAGTTGATATCATAACTTTTTCCGATAATGTAAAAGAATTTTTGTGAGGCGGTTTGTTTTTACACGGAGAGTGTTTTGATAGCGATATCGCATCTTTTTGTAGTTGGGTCCCTTTAGTTGGTCTGGATGGCTTAGTTTGGATCAGACGTCTCTGGACACACCATCAAGGTCAAAATTGGCCTAAAGTTTAAGTTTTATTAAGTACCTCTGTTGTGGGCCCGTCTAACTAGGTAAAATTACCCTAAAATTTCAGGTTTTTATTGCTAACTTTTTGGGCTTAAAAAAGTTTTTGGAGTTAAATCTTCAAAAGGCGCTGGCTAAAGGTGAAAGGAAAATCTTTGCAAGATATTTCCAAGTCAATCGGTGCTCTAGGAGTAAGGAGAAAAAGAAGAAGAACAACACCTAAACTGCGAAAAAAACGGTTAAAGTACCTACTACTTATCTCGACACCCTGTATACCGATCGACTTGAAATTTTCAGAATTTACTCATCGATAATCAAAGTAGATAAAATCTTTAGATGATCGGTATATAGGGCGCAGAGATACAGATACCCGAAAAAACGCTCGGGTTTTGCTTAACGCTCTCGCGTTCCTAGATAACCAACTCGTATGGAAAATGGTTAGGGATGGTTAGGGATGGTTAGGGATGGTTAGGGATGGTTAGGGATGGTTAGGGATGGTTAGGGATGGTTAGGGATGGTTAGGGGTTCAAATGAGGGCTCATTGGTCTCAAGGGGGCTTTTGGGTGCTTCCTCAAAAGTCCTAATAAATCTTGAGAAATGCCAACAGTCGACCATCTGGCCGACATTGCCCTAAGTCCTACCACCACGTCCACGTCGTGAACCCTGGGCAACGCTTCGGCGGCCAACGGTGGAGGGCGGAAAGCGAGTCCTCGGCGCTTAAACGGAGGCACGAAGCTAAGGGAGTGAACCCTGACAGAAAACTCATCATCTACCTTCTTCCTTCTCTCCTCTTCGTCCTTTCCTTACCTGTATCCTTACTCCCTTCTCTCCCCTGTAGGTGCTGCTGAAGGAAGTTGGAGCAGGCGACGGTTACCCTGGAGGGTACAGGATGTAAAGCGGGGGCGCCCGTGCCGTTGTTAGCTGCCAGGCCCGAACCCCTGCCTAACCAGTGGGGGAGGCTGCCTGGAGTAACCTCGAAAAAAGGCAAGGAGCTCGATGGTGCCAGGTGGTGCCTGGGAGGGACCCCATCGAGTCTCCGAGTTTGCACTTCCCGAGGCCACCAGGTCGCCGTCGTCCTGAACAACTCAAACGACCAGATCGGCACCTGCAGCTAGTCATACACTTTCCTTCGTTCCGGTTTTTGCCCCTTTTCCTAAAAGGGAGCAACAAAAAAAATGAGCAACAAAAACAATAATGGAGGAAATATTCACGCTAATTCTCCGCTCGGCCTTCCCAGCCACCGCCCCAAGGAACAACGGTCCCCTAAGACTACATCTAAGTCCTTGGATAGAGTGCCAGCAGGCACTTCGAGCCAACAGACCCACCCAGACCCTTTTGCCCGCAGTTCAAGGTTATCTAGGACTCCGACAGAAGAAATCCCGCCCAGGAATGTCGAGTTCTTCACACCTGAGACCGGTGATACTCGTACGAAACGATAAGAACATTACAAGTGTTGAGTGACTCAAGCGACGAGAGCGATGCGACGAGCGTTTCTACAGCGTCGAAAGCCCCCTATTTCCGCGTCCGCTCAGGGAATTCACCTTTAAGCAGCCAAGAAACCCCGATGTCCAGAGTAAGAAAAGAACCAGGACGGTTGACTCTGAATACGGCAGCCTCCCGGATAGTGAAAAAATAGACCATTTCGAAGCCCGACAGCGGGCTGCAACGGTCCGTATGGAAATCTACGATTACATGATGGACATGAAGAATAAATGCCCTAAGCCAGCCGCCGTGTATGTCGCCGGAAAAGTAAACGAACTTGCGGAAATCGTCAACCAAATGGCCGTCGAGAACGCCTATCTCGCCTCCTACATACGCACAAGATTCCGAAGCGCTGCAGGAGACGATGATGACGAGGAAAGAAAAGCACATCAGACAGCGGAGGCAATTGCAAGAGCTTTAGCACCGACCTTCAAGAAGGTGACAAATGAACTAAGGACTACAGTTCAAACACCGTCGGCGACGTCAGTGTCCCCGGTGAAGTCTGTCATAAAGGAACTAAGAGAATGCATCGATCGTTAGCTAGCATAGATGGCATCCAAGGTGAGAAAGACCCTAAGACGAGTCACAACCTATCCGTACGTGGAGGTTTGCTTATTGACCCGCCAGAAATCTCAAACCCGCCAAATAGCCAAGCCAACACTCTCAGACGGACTAACATGGTCCCAAGTAGCGTCCAAGAGTAAGAAGAAGGGCGCGAAAAAGAAGACAAAGAAAACAAACGAAGACACAGAGACGGAAATGGAGGTTGATGATGACTTTCATGGAGTGACCGGAGACATTACGGACCTCGAGGACCGAACGGAGGTGCTGCACGCCCTCTCGACGAGCCGACGGAACAGGGATCAGAAAGCCAAGGACAAAAAGAAAGAAAAAGTGATAGAGATGCGAAGCGAGGCAGGAACCTCTGCTACAGCGGGAGATGGAGTTTCAGGCGGATAATGTGGGAAGACTCCTTTTCCTGGACCCCATCGGACCCGCGGAGGGCGAACGTACCGTGACCACTGAGGAATTCATGAAAAAAGTAAAAGCAGCGATAGACCCGCGTGGAAATAAGATTCGAATAGAGGGACTACGGATCACGGCCAGAGGTGGAGTCGCGATCAAGGACAGCATCGAAAGAGGACACAGCGAAAATAAGGTCCCTCCCGGCGTTGACTGCGCTAGGAGTAACCGCGAGGACGATAGAGAAGAGGAAGCCGAGGCTAATGCTCCTTCGAGTTCCAAAAGACCTCAACAAAGCAGACCTTCTTGACCAGCTGCTAGCCCAAAACGGGGAACTCGGCGAAAGCTGGACAGCAGATGAAGTCAAACCGTTGTACACCGTGCGATACGGCGTCACGGAAAATGCGAAAACGCAAATGACCACCTGGGTCATAGAAGCACCCCCTGACTGCTGGAGGAAGGCACTCGACAACGGTCGCCTTTTTCTAGATTACCAGACTTGCAGGGTAAAAGACAGCGCCGAAGTTTCCAGGTGTTATAAATGCCAGGGTTATGGCCACGTATCGAGCAAATGCACTACGAATAAGAACACGTGCGCCAAATGTTCCGAAGAGCACGACTCCCGCGAATGCACGAACGATGTGAGAAAGTGTCCTAATTGCGCCAAAATTAGAGGAGCTGACAGCTCGCACAGCGCCGGAGACAAAAAATGTGTTGCCCATGCACGGGCGAAGGCCAGGCTCTTAACCGCCATAGATTATGGCAGAAACGTCAGTTTGTATTTAGAAACTGATGTATGAAATTAGAAAAAATCGCCAACAAAAGATAATAATATAGCGATAGCTACAGTCCATATGCATGAATGGAAAAGCAGCATGAATAGATATATATTGAGTAGATATATAGATAATGACGGCCAAAGGTTGGCCGCAAGCAAGACAGTCCCGCCCGCCACATCCCCCAGCGAGCCGCCTCCACGTGGCCCATCCTGGACACGGTGGGGCCGCCGGCCCTCCGTGACTAAGAGCTCGCGTGGCGGGTGGGTAACCGCCCCATTCTTTGTGTAGTTAGATAGACGTTGTTGTCAACGTAAAGTAGAATCAATGCCTGATAAAGCCGAAAGGCCTAGGTGCAGGCAAAAAATAAAATAAACAAAGAATGGGGATGGTTAGGGATGGTTAGGGGTTCAAATGAGGGCTCATTGGTCTCAAGGGGGCTTTTGGGTGCTTCCTCAAAAGTCCTAATAAATCTTGAGAAATGCCAACAGTCGACCAACCGGCCGACATTGCCCTAAGTCCTACCACCACGTCCACGTCGTGAACCCTGGGCAACGCTTCGGCGGCCAACGGTGGAGGGCGGAAAGCGAGTCCTCGGCGCTTAAACGGAGGCACGAAGCTAAGGGAGTGAACCCTGACAGAAAACTCATCATCTTCCTTCTTCCTTTCTCTCCTCTACGTCCTTCCTTACCCCTTATCCTTACTTCCTTCTCTCCCCTGTAGGTGCTGCTGAAGGAAGTTGGAGCAGGCGACGGTTACCCTGGAGGGTACAGGTTGTAAAGCGGGGGCGCCCGTGCCGTTGTTAGCTGCCAGGCCCGAACCCCTGCCTAACCAGTGGGGGAGGCTGCCTGGAGTAACCTCGAAAAAAGGCAAGGAGCTCGATGGTGCCAGGTGGTGCCTGGGAGGGACCCCATCGAGTCTCCGAGTTTGCACTTCCCGAGGCCACCAGGTCGGCCGTCGTCCTGAACAACTCCAACGACCAGATCGGCACCTGCAGCTAGTCATACACTTTCCTTCTTTCCGGTTTTTGCTCCCTTTTCCTAAAAGGGAGCACCAATCAACAAAATGAGCAAAAAACAATAAAGGAGGAAATATTCACGCTAATTCTCCGCTCGGCCTTCCCGGCCAACGCCCCAAGGAACAACGGTCCCCTAAGACTAAACCTAAGTCTTCAGACAGAGTGCCAGCCAGCACTTCCAGCACTTCGAGCCAACAGATCCACTCGGAGCCAGACCCGTTTGCCCGTAGCTCAAGATTAACTAGGACTCCGACAGAAGACATCCCGTCGAGAGGTACCGAGTTCTTCACACCTGAGACCGGTGATATGCATACGAGAACTGATAAGAATATACAAGTGTTGAGTGACTCAAGCGACGAGAGCGATGCGACGAGCGTCTCTACGGCGTCGAAAGTCCCCCTATTTCCGCGTCCGCTCAAGGAAATCACTTTTAAGCGGCCCAGGAATCCCGATGTCCAAAGCAAAAAAAGAACCAGGACGGTTGACTCAGACTACGGTAACTTCCCGGAAAGTGAAAAAATAGACCATTTCGAAGCCCGACAGCGGGCTGCAACGGTCCGTATGGAGATCTACGATTACATGATGGACATGAAGAACAAATGCCCTAAGCCAGCCGCCGTGTATGTCGCCGGAAAAGTAAACGAGCTTGCGGAAATCGTGAACCAAATGGCCATCGAGAACGCCTATCTCGCCTCCTACATACGCACAAGATTCCGAAGCGCTGCAGGAGACGATGAGACGAGGAAAGAAAAGCACACCAGACAGCGGAGGCAATTGCAAGAGCTTAGCACCACCTTCAAAAGGTGACAAATGAACTAAGGACTCAGTTCAAACACCGTCAGCGACGTCAGTGTCCCCGGTGAAGTCTGTCATAAAGGAACTAAGAGAATGCATCGATCGCCTGCAGCATAGATGGCACCAAGGTGAGAAAGACCCAAAGACGAGTCACAACCTATCCGTACGTGGAGGTTTGCTTATTGACCCGCCAGAATCTCAAACCCGTCAAATAGCCAAGCCAACACTCTCAGACGGACTAACATGGTCCCAAGTAGCGTCCAAGAGTAAGAAGAAGGGCGCAAAAAAGAAGACAAAGAAAACGAAGACACAGAGACGGAATGGAGGTTGATGATGACTTTCATGGAGTGACCGGAGACATTACGGACCTCGAGGACCGAACGGAGGTGCTGCACGCCCTCTCGACGAGCCGACGGAACAGGGATCAGAAAGCCAAGGACAAAAAGAAAGAAAAAGCGATAGAGATGCGAAGCGAGGCAGGAACCTCTGCTACAGCGGGAGATGGAGTTTCAGGCGGATAATGTGGGAAGACTCCTTTTCCTGGACCCCATCGGACCCGCGGAGGGCGAACGTACCGTGACCACTGAGGATTCATGAAAAAAGTGAAAGCAGCGATAGACCCGCGTGGAAATAAGATTCGAATAGAGGGACTACGGATCACGGCCAGAGGTGGAGTCGCGATCAAGCAGCATCGAAAGAGGACACTGCGAAAATAAGGTCCCTCCCGGCGTTGACTACGCTAGGAGTAACCGCGAGGACGATAGAGAAGAGGAAGCCGAGGCTAATGCTCCTTCGAGTTCCAAAAGACCTCACAAAGCAGACCTTCTTGACCAGCTGCTAGCCCAAAACGGGGAACTCGGCGAAAGCTGGACAGCAGATGAAGTCAAACCGTTGTACACCGTGCGATACGGCGTCACGGAAAATGCGAAAACGCAAATGACCACCTGGGTCATAGAAGCACCCCCTGACTGCTGGAGGAAGGCACTCGACAACGGTCGCCTTTTTCTAGATTACCAGACTTGCAGGGTAAAAGACAGCGCCGAAGTTTCCAGGTGTTATAAATGCCAGGGTTATGGCCACGTATCGAGCAAATGCACTACGAATAAGAACACGTGCGCCAAATGTTCCGAGAGCACGACTCCCGCGAATGCACGAACGATGTGAGAAAGTGTCCTAATTGCGCCAAAATTAGAGGAGCTGACAGCTCGCACAGCGCCGGAGACAAAAAATGTGTTGCCCATGCACGGGCGAAGGCCAGGCTCTTAACCGCCATAGATTATGGCAGAAACGTCAGTTTGTATTTAGAAACTGATGTATGAAATTAGAAAAAATCGCCAACAAAAGATAATAATATAGCGATAGCTACAGTCCATATGCATGAATGGAAAAGCAGCATGAATAATATATATTGAGTAGATATATAGATAATGACGGCCAAAGGTTGGCCGCAAGCAAGACAGTCCCGCCCGCCACATCCCCCAGCGAGCCGCCTCCACGTGGCCCATCCTGGACACGGTGGGGCCGCCGGCCCTCCGTGACTAAGAGCTCGCGTGGCGGGTGGGTAACCGCCCCATTCTTTGTGTAGTTAGATAGACGTTGTTGTCAACTGTAAGTAGAATCAATGCCTGATAAAGCCGAAAGGCCTAGGTGCAGGCAAAAAAAAAAAATAAACAAAGAATGGGGCGGTTAGGGATGGTTAGGGATGGTTAGGGATGGTTAGGGATGGTTAGGGATGGTTAGGGATGGTTAGGGATGGTTAGGGATGGTTAGGGATGGTTAGGGATGGTTAGGGATGGTTAGGGATGGTTAGGGATGGTTAGGGATGGTTAGGGATGGTTAGGGATGGTTAGGGATGGTTAGGGATGGTTAGGGATGGTTAGGGATGGTTAGGGATGGTTAGGGATGGTTAGGGATGGTTAGGGATGGTTAGGGATGGTTAGGGATGGTTAGGGATGGTTAGGGATGGTTAGGGATGGTTAGGGATGGTTAGGGATGGTTAGGGATGGTTAGGGATGGTTAGGGATGGTTAGGGATGGTTAGGGATGGTTAGGGATGGTTAGGGATGGTTAGGGATGGTTAGGGATGGTTAGGGATGGTTAGGGATGGTTAGGGATGGTTAGGGATGGTTAGGGATGGTTAGGGATGGTTAGGGATGGTTAGGGGTTCAAATGAGGGCTCATTGGTCTCAAGGGGGCTTTTGGGTGCTTCCTCAAAAGTCCTAATAAATCTTGAGAAATGCCAACAGTCGACCAAGGCCGACATTGCCCTAAGTCCTACCACCACGTCCACGTCGTGAACCCTGGGCAACGCTTCGGCGGCCAACGGTGGAGGGCGGAAAGCGAGTCCTCGGCGCTTAAACGGAGGCACGAAGCTAAGGGAGTGAACCCTGACAGAAAACTCATCATCTTCCTTCTTCCTTTCTCTCCTACGTCCTTCCTTACCCCTTATCCTTACTTCCTTCTCTCCCCTGTAGGTGCTGCTGAAGGAAGTTGGAGCAGGCGACGGTTACCCTGGAGGGTACAGGTTGTAAAGCGGGGGCGCCCGTGCCGTTGTTAGCTGCCAGGCCCGAACCCCTGCCTAACCAGTGGGGGAGGCTGCCTGGAGTAACCTCGAAAAAAGGCAAGGAGCTCGATGGTGCCAGGTGGTGCCTGGGAGGGACCCCATCGAGTCTCCGAGTTTGCACTTCCCGAGGCCACCAGGTCGGCCGTCGTCCTGAACAACTCCAACGACCAGATCGGCACCTGCAGCTAGTCATACACTTTCCTTCTTTCCGGTTTTTGCTCCCTTTTCCTAAAAGGGAGCACCAATAAACAAAATGAGCAAACAAAATAAAAATGGAGGAAATATTAACGCAAATTCTCCGCTCGGCCTTCCCAGCCAAACCCCAAGGAACAACGGTCCCCTAAGACTAAACCTAAGTCTTCAGACAGAGTGCCAGCCAGCACTTCCAGCACTTCGAGCCAACAGATCCACTCGGAGCCAGACCCGTTTGCCCGTAGCTCAAGATTAACTAGGACTCCGACAGAAGAATCCCGTCGAGAGGTACCGAGTTCTTCACACCTGAGACCGGTGATATGCATACGAGAACTGATAAGAATATACAAGTGTTGAGTGACTCAAGCGACGAGAGCGATGCGACGAGCGTCTCTACGGCGTCGAAAGTCCCCCTATTTCCGCGTCCGCTCAAGGAAATCACTTTTAAGCGGCCCAGGAATCCCGATGTCCAAAGCAAAAAAAGAACCAGGACGGTTGACTCAGATACGGTAACTTCCCGGAAAGTGAAAAAATAGACCATTTCGAAGCCCGACAGCGGGCTGCAACGGTCCGTATGGAGATCTACGATTACATGATGGACATGAAGAACAAATGCCCTAAGCCAGCCGCCGTGTATGTCGCCGGAAAAGTAAACGAGCTTGCGGAAATCGTGAACCAAATGGCCATCGAGAACGCCTATCTCGCCTCCTACATACGCACAAGATTCCGAAGCGCTGCAGGAGACGATGAAGAAGAGGAAAGAAAAGCACATCAGACAGCAGAAGCAATTGCAAGAGCTCTAGCCCCTACCTTCAAAAAGGTGACAAACGAACTTAGGACCTCAGTGCAAACACCGTCAGCGACGTCAGTGTCCCCGGTGAAGTCTGTCATAAAGGAACTAAGAGAATGCATCGACCGCCTTGCCAGCATAGATGGCAACCAAGGTGGGAAAGACCCAAAGACGAGTCATAACCTATCCGTACGTGGAGGATTGCTTATTGACCCGCCAGACATCTCAAAGCCGTCAACTAGCCAAGTCAACATTCTCAGACCCGGACAAACATGGTCCCAAGTAGCGTCTAGGAATAAGAAGAAGGTCGCAAAAAAGAAGCCAAATAAAACTACCGACGACACAGAGACGGAAATGGAGGTTGATGATGACTTTCATGGAGTGACCGGAGACATTACGGACCTCGAGGACCGAACGGAGGTGCTGCACGCCCTCTCGACGAGCCGACGTAACAGGGATCAGAAAGCCAAGGACAAAAAGAAAAGAAAAAGCGATAGAGATGCGAAGCAAGGCAGGAACCTCCTGCTACAGCGGGAGATGGAGTTTCAGGCGGACAATGTGGGAAGACTCCTTTTCCTGGACCCCGTCGGACCCGCGGAGGGCGAACGCACCGTGACCGCATCTGAGGATTTCATGAAAAAAGTGAAAGCAGCGATAGACCCGCGTGGAAATAAGATTCGAATAGAGGGACTACGGATCACGGCCAGAGGTGGAGTCGCGATCAAGGCAGCATCGAAAGAGGACACAGCGAAAATAAGGTCCCTCCCGGCGTTGACTACGCTAGGAGTAACCGCGAGGACGATAGAGAAGAGGAAGCCGAGGCTAATGCTCCTTCGAGTTCCAAAAGACCTCAACAAAGCAGACCTTCTTGACCAGCTGCTAGCCCAAAACGGGGAACTCGGCGAAAGCTGGACAGCAGATGAAGTCAAACCGTTGTACACCGTGCGATACGGCGTCACGGAAAATGCGAAAACGCAAATGACCACCTGGGTCATAGAGGTACCGCCCGACTGCTGGAGGAAGGCACTTGACAACGGTCGCCTTTTTCTAGATTACCAGACATGCAGAGTAAAAGACAGCGCCGAAGTTCCAGGTGCTATAAATGCCAGGGTTACGGCCACGTATCAAGCAAGTGCTCAACGAATAAGAACACGTGCGCCAAATGTTCCGGAGAGCACGACTCCCGCGAATGCACAAGCGAAGTAAGAAAGTGTCCAAATTGCGCCAAAATTAGAGGGGCTGACAGCTCCCATAGCGCCGGAGAAAAGAAATGCGTAGCCCACGCCCGAGCGAAGGCCAGGCTATTGAGCGCCATAGATTATGGCAGAAACGTCAGTTTGTATTTAGAAACTGATGTATGAAATTAGAAAAAATCAGCCATCAAAAACTAATATGTAGCGATAGCTACATCCATATGCATGAATGGAAAATTGCATGAACTCTTAATAAAGTACGTCGCTAAGATAATGACGGCCAAAGGTTGGCCGCAAGCAAGACAGTCCCGCCCGCCACATCCCCCAGCGAGCCGCCTCCACGTGGCCCATCCTGGACACGGTGGGGCCGCCGGCCCTCCGTGACTAAGAGCTCGCGTGGCGGGTGGGTAACCGCCCCATTCTTTGTGTAGTTAGATAGACTTGTTGTCAAGAGTACAGTAGAATCAATGCCTGATAAAGCCGAAAGGCCTAGGTGCAGGCAAAAATAAAATAAACAAAGAATGGGGCGGTTAGGGATGGTTAGGGATGGTTAGGGATGGTTAGGGATGGTTAGGGATGGTTAGGGATGGTTAGGGATGGTTAGGGATGGTTAGGATGGTTAGGGATGGTTAGGGATGGTTAGGATGGTTAGGGATGGTTAGGGATGGTTAGGGATGGTTAGGGATGGTTAGGGGTTCAAATGAGGGCTCATTGGTCTCAAGGGGGCTTTGGGTGCTTCCTCAAAAGTCCTAATAAATCTTGAGAAATGCCAACAGTCGGCCGCCCGGTCGACATCGCCCTAAGTCCTACCACCACGTCCACGTCGTGAACCCTGGGCAACGCTTCGGCGGCCAACGGTGGAGGGCGAAAAGCGAGTCTTCGGCGCTCAAACGGAAGCATGAAGCTAAGGGAGTGAACCCTGACAGAAAAATCATTGTTACCCTTCTTCCTTCTCTCCTTTCTTCCTTTTCCAACCCATTCCGATTCCCTCATTCCGTGGGAGGTTTTCGCTTGGTGATTCCCGGTCGGGCGTCTGACGTCGTAGAGGGTACAGGTCGTAAAGTGGGGGCGCCCATGCCGCTGGTAGCTTACCGGCCCGAACCTCTGCCTAACCAGTGGAGGAGGCTGCCGAGGAGTAACAGCGAAAAAAGCCGTATCGTTGCTGTGGTACCAGGTGGTTCCTGGTAGGGATGCTCAGTAGCGGTACGGTTGCACTTCCCGAGGCCACTGCGACTTAGGACGTCCCGGCTAAACCGGGATGACCCGAGCGAAGCCTCCTTGCTTTCCCATCAACTTCCTTCTCCGGTTTTCTCCTCTTTTTCCCAAAAAGAGGAAACAAAAAATAAATATGGAACAAGGAAACAAAAAAGGATTATGTAAAAACGCATCATCATCCACCGGTCGTCCCGACCAGCAATTAGGAGCGGCAGAATTGCTCCCCAGCAGCCCTTCGGTAAGAGAGCGGCGAAGCGCCTTCGAGCATCTGATAAGCGAAAGTGAATCGCTTCAATCGGACACGACAACGATCGATAGACCGCGAAACACTCGCAGAAAGCGCTTTAGGACAGAAGACGACAGTTGCTACGACGTCTTTCCAGTGACTGGAAAAGTCAATTATGTAGAATCAAGAGTGCGAGCGTCGGAAGTTAGAATGGAGCTTTCTAGCTACATGGTAGATGCCAAAAATAAATGTCCGAAGGTTGCGGCTTTGTACGTGATGGAAAGAGTCGATGAACTGGCGGAAATCATTAACAGGATGGCTGTTGAAAATGCGTATCTTGCCGGCAGAGTGGCCCTAAAAGCAAGAGCGATTCGAAGATAAAAGCAGTCATGACAGCGGAGGCGGTTGCTGACATTTTGGCACCCACACTGCAAAGCCTAGCCGAAGACTTGAAGAACGCAGCGAGCAATCCATCGGGAATGTCAGTTTCTCCGATTCAAACGGCAATGAAAGCAATAAAGGAATGTGAGAAGAACCTCACGACGCTAAACAGCGAGCTCGGAGGCAGACTTAATAAACCACCTCAGATGAAGTCATCAAGAAAAAAGAAAGCCATTGTGCGAGAAGACAAGAGGCTTGACGAGCAGGTCACTCCAGTACTCCCAAGACGAAAGACGCAAGCTTCAGTCACTCAACCGGGAAACGAAGAAGCACAAGATGAAGAACTTGCGACAGCAGAAAGTACGGAAGAGCAAGGACCTGTCCCGTGGAGCAGGGTTGTCGGAAGAGGCGAGCGTGGCGGAAAAAGTTATAAAAAGTAAAGTTCACGATAATCTTCAAGATAAGTATGAAGGAAGAATCCCGAAGCCGACGGAAGCGAAAAATGTCGTCATGGGTCCAAAGCCAGGGACGGTTATCCTTGTGGAACCCTCTGCAACCTTGAAAGGAAGCGAGCTAATGACGAAAGTAAAAGATATCCTAAATCCGAGACAGTCAAGAATTAAAGTAGACGGACTACGCGAGACAGCGAAAGGCGGCGTAGCGATCAGAGTAGAGAGCGAAGACATGAAGAAAAGAATTCTCAGCCTCGACGGATTCCGTACAGCTGAAATCGAAGTGAAAGGCCTCTCAAGAAACAGGCCTAAGATTTTGATCTTGCGAGTCCCTGTGGACATGACGAGAGAGACTTTGATCAAAGATATCTTTGAATTTAACGAGTGCCAGGGTGTTTGTGAGGAAACAGACATTGTCCCTCTTTACACGGTGAAGTACGAGAGAAGAGGAGCTCGACGGTCTCACAGTACCAAAGCTGGGTTGTTGAGTTGCCCCGCAACTATGGACGAAACTCATCGAGCGAAAAAGGGTGTACCTAATGTACCAGTCGTGCTTCGTGCGCAGCTACACGGGAGTCACCAGGTGCTACCGGTGCCAGCTCTACGGTCATGTAGCTAAAGCATGCTATGCTGAAAATCCGACTTGCGGGTTTGTGCCGGTGCACACGATACCCGCCAGTGCGCAGATAAAACAAAGATTGCCTGTGCCAATTGTAAAAAGTTTAAGTATGATTTCAGGCACATTGCAGGGTCGGCCAGTGCATGAGCCATAGGAATGCCCTAAGCATGATGAAAGCTATGACAGACTATGGAAGCGACGCGAAAAGACAGTCCCTCTGGCGACGGTGGAAACACCAGCGGAGTGAATGCGCAAGACGATACCTCTGGGAGCTGACCGGAAGAATCAAGATGCCGCCGAGGGAAATGGCGAGTTGATGCAGGTCGACGAGGGGCAGCGCGAAGAAGTGCGTGAAGTCGAGCAAGACAAATCACGTAGCAAAGCTACAGCCCTATGATGGCTGCTACACGAGATATCCGACGTCGTTTGAAAGCACACACTTTTATGGAATGTGAACGGTACGAGTACCTAAGATTAAAGTGGATCATGGATATCAAAGCCGAAGCAACGAATGCATGGAAGACTTCGGTCTCGACAAGAGAAAATTTCAACACGACGGTTAAGTACGTCGCTAAGATAATGACGGCCAAAGGTTGGCCGCAAGCAAACAGTCCCGCCCGCCACATCCCCCAGCGAGCCGCCTCCACGTGGCCCATCCTGGACACGGTGGGGCCGGCCCTCCGTGACTAAGAGCTCGCGTGGCGGGTGGGTAACCGCCCCATTCTTTGTGCAGTTAGATAGACGTTGTTGTCAACA
This sequence comes from Orius insidiosus, assembly GCA_014119065.1. NCBI lineage: Eukaryota > Metazoa > Arthropoda > Insecta > Hemiptera > Anthocoridae > Orius > Orius insidiosus. The sequence continues at coordinate 3,073 of JACGAQ010002110.1, read as the reverse complement.
GTAGTCAATGCCTGATAAAGCCGAAAGGCCTAGGTGCAGGCAAAAAAAAAAAAAATAAAATAAACAAAGAATGGGGCGGTTAGGATGGTTAGGGATGGTTAGGGATGGTTAGGGATGGTTAGGGATGGTTAGGGATGGTTAGGGATGGTTAGGGATGGTTGGTTAGGGATGGTTAGGGATGGTTAGGGATGGTTAGGGGGATGGTTAGGGATGGTTAGGGGGGATGGTTAGGGATGGTTAGGGATGGTTTGGTTAGGGAGTGAGGGCTTTGGTCTGGGGCTTTTGGGTGCTTCCTCAAAAGTCCTAATAAATCTTGAGAAATGCCAACAGTCGGCCGCGGTCGACATCGCCCTAAGTCCTACCACCACGTCCACGTCGTGAACCCTGGGCAACGCTTCGGCGGCCAACGGTGGAGGGCGAAAAGCGAGTCTTCGGCGCTCAAACGGAAGCATGAAGCTAAGGGAGTGAACCCTGACAGAAAACTCACTGTTACCCTTCTTCCTTTCTCTCCTTTCTTCCTTTTCCTAACCCATTCCCGATTCCCCTCATTCCGTGGGAGGTTTTGCTTGGTGATTCCGGTCGGGCGTTACGTCGTAGAGGGTACAGGTTGTAAAGTGGGGGCGCCCATGCCGCTGGTAGCTTACCCGGCCCGAACCTCTGCCTAACCAGTGGAGGAGGCTGCCGAGGAGTAACAGCGAAAAAAAAGGTATCGTTGCTGTGGTACCAGGTGGTTCCTGGGAGGGATGCCTCAGTAGCGGTAGGTTGCACTTCCCGAGGCCACTGCGGCTTAGGACGTCCCGGCTAAACCGGTATGACCCGAGCGAAGCCTCCTTGCTTTCCCATAAACTTCCTTTCCGGTTTTCTCCTCTTTTTCCCAAAAAGAGGAAACAAAAAAATATGGAACAAAGTAAAAAAAAAGGATAGTAAACACGCATCATCTCCACCGGTCGTCCCGACCAGCAATTAGGAGCGGCAGAATTGCTCCCCAGCAGCCTTCGGTAAGAGAGCGGCGAACCGCCTTCGAGCATTGATAAGCGAAAGTGAATCGCTTCAATCGGACACAGACACAACGATCGATAGACCGCGAAACACTCGCAGAAAGCGCTTTAGGACAGAAGACGAAGTTGCTACGACGTCTTTCCAGTGACTGGAAAAGTCAATTATGTAGAATCAAGAGTGCGAGCGTCGGAAGTTAGAATGGAGCTTTCTAGCTACATGGTAGATGCCAAAAATAAATGTCCGAAGGTTGCGGCTTTGTACGTGATGGAAAGAGTCGATGAACTGGCGGAAATCATTAACAGGATGGCCGTTGAAAATGCGTATCTTGCCGGCAGAGTTGGCCCTAAAAGCAAGAGCGATCGAAGATAAAAGCAGTCATGACAGCGGAGGCGGTTGCTGACATTCTGGCACCCACACTGCAAAGCCTGCCGAAGACTTGAAGAACGCAGCGAGCAATCCATCAGGAATGTCAGTTTCTCCGATTCAAACGGCAATGAAAGCAATAAAGGAATGTGAGAAGAACCTCACGACGCTAAACAGCGAGCTCGGAGGCAGACTTAATAAACCACCACAGATGAAGTTATCAAGAAAAAAGAAAGCCATTGTGCGAGAAGACAAGAGGCTGACGAGCAGGTCACTCCAGTACTCCAAGACGAAAGACGCAAGCTTCACTCACTCAACCGGGAAACGAAGAAGCACAAGATGAAGAACTTGCGACAGCAGAAAGTACGGAAGAGCAAGGACCTGTCCCGTGGAGCAGGGTTGTCGGAAGAGGCAACCGTGGCGGAAATGTATAAAAAGTAAAGTTCACGAAAATCTTCAAGATAAGTATGAAGGAAGAATCCCGAAGCCGACGGAAGCGAAAAATGTCGTCATGGGTCCAAAGCCAGGGACGGTTATCCTTGTGGAACCTCTGCAACCTTGAAAGGAAGCGAGCTAATGACGAAAGTAAAAGATATCCTAAATCCGAGACAGTCAAGAATTAAAGTAGACGGACTACGCGAGACAGAAAGCGGGCGTAGCGATCAGAGTAGAGAGCGAACATGAAAGAAAAGAATTCTCAGCCTCGACGGATTCCGTACAGCTGAATCGAAGTGAAAGGCCTCTCAAGAAACAGGCCTAAGATTTTGATCTTGCGAGTCCCTGTGGGACATGACGAGAGAGACTTTGATCAAATATCTTTGAATTTAACGAGTGCCAGGGTGTTTGAGGAAACAGACATTGTCCCTCTTTACACGTGAAGTACGAGAAGAGAGGAGCTCGACGGTCTCACAGTACCAAAGCTGGGTTGTGAGTTGCACCCGCACTATGGACGAAACTGATTGAGCGGAAAAGGGTATTAATGTACCAGTCGTGCTTCGTGCGCAGCTACACGGGAGTCACCAGATGCTACCGGTGCCAGCTCTACGGACACGTTGCTAAAGCGTGTTATGCCGAAAGCCCGACTTGCGGGTATTGTGCTGGTGCACACGATTACCCGCCAGTGGGATAAAAGATAAAACCTGCCTGTGCCAATTGTAAAAAATTTAAGTATGATTTCAGGCACATTGCAGGGTCGGCGAACTGCATAAGCCACAAGAATGCCCCTAAACATGATGAAAGCGATGACAGACTATGGAAGCGACGAGCGAAAAGACAATCCTCTGGCGACGGTGGAAAACACCAGCGGAGTGAATGCGCAACGGACGATACCTCTGGCAGCCGACCGAAGAATGAAGATGCCGCCGAGGGAAATGGCGAGTTGATGCAGGTCGACGAGGGGCAGCGCGAAGAAGTGCGTGAAGTCGAGCAAGACAAATCACGTAGCAAAGCTACAGCCCTATGATGGCTGCTACACGAGATATCCGACGTCGGTCGAAAGCACACACTTTTATGGAACGTAAACGGTACGAGTACCTAAGATTAAAGTGGATCATGGATATCAAAGCCGAAGCAACGAAAGCATGGAAGACTTCGGTCTCGACAAGAGAAAATTTCAACACGACGGTTAAGTACGTCGCTAAGATAATGACGGCCAAAGGTTGGCCGCAAGCAAGACAGTCCCGCCCGCCACATTCCCCAGCGAGCCGCCTCC
>JACGAQ010002109.1:0-46160 GCA_014119065.1 Orius insidiosus | reverse complement strand
AAAAAAAAATCGAAAAAAAGGAAACCCGAAAAATTTTAGGAAAAAGAACTTAAAATTTTTCCAAAAAAAAGAAATAAAATAACGGAAATTTTTTGACAAAACAAATTAAAACTTCCCCCTCCTATATACTTCCCCTTCCCATATACTTCCCCCTCTTATATTCTTACTTCTCTTTAAGGAAGTTTTCGTTGGAAGCTCTTCAAACAAGTACTTTTTTTCATCAAGAGACGATTTGAATCTGTATAAATTTATCTGATAACTAAGAAGATAAGTTATCAAAATTACGACATTTTTACTTTTTGCTTCATTCACCTTTCGCCTGTAGACAACATGGTTTTTGGGGCGGGACGGTGGAAAATCGCCTAAGGGGGTTTTATCAGGCTGTAAACACTAAGAAAACAACAAAACGCCTTAAAAACCGGTGAAATGGTAATTTTTAAAAACAAAAAACCGCCAAAAGGGTAATTTTTGAACTAATGACCGAGGAAAAAGCCCAAAAAGGGCGTTACAGCCAAAGGATTAAAATATTTTTCATATTTTAGAGAATCTGGAGTAAATAGAAACTTAAATGAGATGTAAATTTACTTTAATTAACATAAGCGTAGTTTTTTGGATTTTTGTCTAAGGGGTGCATCTACAAAATAGAAGTCAGCCAAAAAAGTGAAAATTTAGTTGAGATTGAGGTTGCAGTGGCGATCTAACTGCAGACTTTTCTTTTCCGCGTCTTCCTTTCGCGGGACGATTTTAAAGTAGGTAAGCCAGGGGGCGAGTGAAAGACCGAAAGTAACGTTCTCTTAATTTATAGGGTGTAGACTGAGTTCAAGTTACTCGGAGATCCGGAACGGAAGATAAACGCGGGGTGAAAGGGACGAGCGCGTAAAATATCCGAGGATGAAGCCAGGACGTCCGCGTCCTTTAGACCCAATTCCGAAAGAGATATGAAAAATGGCGGCCAAAGTGCAAATTCTAGCCTTGGGAAGGTCGCTTTTGTTGTTTATATCGTTCAAACAATGAAAAGATGGAATTTCAGGACAAAAGGCGCCTTAAAATCGTTTTTACGCAAACCGGCAACACTTTCGCAACAAGCGTGCTCGACCCAACGGATAAAGAATGTCCAGACGCCATTGCAAGAATCGAAAAAACAGGATATTTTTAAAAAATCTAAACTTTTGGCCAATAACAATGATATTTTAAGTTTAAATATAACCGACGTGACGTACAAAAATTTACCGTCTCTTATGAAGACGTGTTTGGCAATGGACCAGACAACAGGGAAACATTTTTGAAAATAAAATTTGATTCAGACGTTATGGCTTTAAAAGGATATTGATATATATATCGAAAATCCTTAGAACCGTGGATCTAATGCTCGGAATTTCGCACTGGGGGGAGAATTTAATAAAAATCATTTGAAAAGCGAGGGGATATAAGCTCCATTTTTATGGATATTGTTTCCTCGTTGTTGAATAGGACGGGCGCGGACTGAAAACGCGGGTCCGAATGTGACCAATTGCGTTTTGTCACAGGTGGCCCTTTTATGACATCCTTTTTCTTATAGGCTCGATTCGTTCTACCAGAGTCTTTTTGTCGGAATACGAATTTGCATGTTAAGAACTTTGAGGTTTCTTAAACGAGTGGGAGTTTGCATTTTAAAGACTCTTGAGGACTCTAGTCTGTAATGGATCTGAAATTGATAAAAAGGAGTTGGGCGATGACTTACCTCAATGCAGTCGCCATTGGAAACGACATCCCCATGTGATACAGTTTCTACAGTCTCATTCGTTTCTTCGATGATTTCGACATGTTCTTCATGGGAATCATCATGGTTTTGAATTAGGTCTTCTTGTAAGTTTTCGCGACTTCTTCGACGGTCGTCCACTCGTCTTCTTTCTCTGAGTTGTTATTGTTGTTATGGTTGTTGTTAAGGTTTTGCTGGTTAAGGGCCAAGACGGAAAGGAGGGGAGGGGATGAGGCGTCGGAATGCTCTCGTTCGGCAGTCAGAAAGTCTTTTGTGAACGAGTGGTTTTTGGCGGGAACGCGGAGTGCAAGCTCGGAATCAATCAACTCCTGGGACACATCCTCGTCGACTTTCTCCGGCTCACTTACCACACTCTTTGCCACCTCGGCCATCTCCCTGAAACAAACAAGCCATTAGAAAAAACTTTTATACCATAAAAACCACTTAATGGAGCCAATAAAGTTTCCTAGTTATGATCAAAAGCAATAACATTATTAAGGAGAAAAAGTGAAAATTTAGTTATAATGAATTTCACTTGAGATAAGGAAGCTGATAAATTAGAAATAACCACAAATGGATAAAGATCGAGAATTCGTTCAATTAATTTAAAACTTACGTTTTTTTAGGGTTGAAAGAAATTATATTTAAAAAAAATTGAAAATCGTTCACAACAAGAAGACCCGGCAACTGGGCTAAGATCACGTTCGGTTTAATCCTAAAAATAAACCCCAAGGAATGCCCGGTTTGAACTGCGCATGGACTATAGTCTAATCCGGAACACAAAAAAAGTCTGATTCATAATATTGACGCATACTTAAATATCGTATCACCAATTTAAGCAAGAAACCAAAAACGAAATCCAAATGAAAAAATCCGCGCAAAATCATGATCCGAATCGAAAGCAAAAGGGACATTTTGTACGAGAATGACGTCTGATAGATTTATCGTATTATTTGAATTATGATAAAAGAGAGAGAACAATTTAGGGCGGAGGATAAAATAGAATAAGGTGGAAGACCTCATACAGGTGCCCACCTTGTTTTATTATTAGATCGGATTTTCGGACTTTGGAATTCTAAGGTGAACAGTCACATCCTTAGCAATTTTTAATGCCTTTTGATATAATGCAAACAACGTCAAATTGATTGAAATATCATATATTTGCTATAAATAATCACTGATATTACGCCGTAAAACTTGATAATTCGATGACCGATTTTTTTCAGTTGGCTTCACCCTACAAGTCATAACCGCATTCAGCAAAACTCGCCAGTGGACTACTAGAAACTTCTTCCAACATCCATGAAATTTTGAAATCTCGCGGTATAGAGACCCGTTTTTTCCTAATTTCGCCCGTTTCGACTTCGAACGACGTCGGGCTCTATTATCTGCACGATGCGCCTAACGGAATCGCTTAGCTGAATAATTGGCCCGCTAGTAACAAGGTACAATTGCGAAGAATCATGAGGGCGAGATGGACAATTAGCATATTAAAATGAAACTGGATTTTCAATTTTTTTTCCCTTCTATTCGGTCTACTAGGTAAAAATGACAAATGCACCTGTCGAGAGCGAAAGGGACATCCTGATTCCCACAGTTAGAATCGATTATTTTAAAAAAAGGAAGAAAAAAAACGAAGAGTCGTTAACAGACTTAATTGCCAGTTAAGCCAGAGGTTTTTGATTTCCTTTTTGTTCAAAAACGAGGTCAAAACGCTCGAAAAAGTCATTGACGTCCCAAATAGTCATTTCTTATGCTATAATTTATAAGCCTCCTCATTTTTTTCCAGGGTTCGAAACTAGAAAGTCAACATTTTATTAAATATTCTTCTACGAACCGCTCATGAATTAACGATTGAAGCAGAACGTATTTCCATATCAAAGGAATGTAACGCAAAAAATTGGGAGAATTGGGAGAGAAGGTACGGTCGACAGGACGCGCTTCTGTGAGCAGCCAATTGGCTGTTGATCAATCCAAGACGCTAATTTTTTTTCCTAATCCCATAATCTTAGGAGTGAATGACAGTAGCCTAAGATTATGTTAACCGAAAAAATAATTTTCAACATCTCATGTGGTGAACTAAATTTTTCTGAGGTTGCAACTCAGGACGCGATAAAACACGTTCTGTTGACTCAACTTTAAAAACTCCTTCTAAACACATTTTTCTAATATGTGTAACTATTTTCTAATATGTGGTCTTATTGGTCCGTTCACTGTTCAAGGTCACTCGTAACCTTTACTGCTTAACCTAATCTTCACTTCGAGGGGTAGATCGACCAATCCTCTAGGTTTAAATTTGACCATTGGGTAGACGATTACTTATGATGTTAAACGGTGTTTATTATAGTAAAACACGTTCTTATTGGTTTATTAATATAAGAGATTTCTTATTGGCTTATTAATATGTGGTCTTATTGGTCCGTTCACTGTTTAAGGTCACACTTAACCTTTACTGCTTAACCTAATCTTCACTTTGAGGGGTAGATCGACCAATCCTCTTGGTTTAAATTTGACCATTGGGTACGATTACTTATGATGTTAAACGGTGTTTATTACAGTAAAACACGTTCTGCAGACTCAACTTTAAAAACTCCTTCTAAAACACATTTTTCTAATATGTGGTCTTATTGGTCCGTTCACTGTTCAAGGTCACTCTTAACCTTTACTGCTTAACCTAATCTTCACTTCGAGGGGTAGATCGACCAATCCTATTGGTTTAAATTTAACCATCGGGAAGACGATGTTAAACGGTGTTTATTACAGTAAAAATTACGATAATGCGGATAGAATATTTTCTTTGCTCACATAAGGGGAAACTCATTACAGGAAAACAGTTACGACTGACCACCTCTAATTACGCCTCAGATGAGCGTACTGTTAGATGAATAAAAATTTCGATTTGCATAATACGGAGTTTATATTGAAAAGCTAAAATACCTAGATGACGAACTATAAAAAAAATGTCAAGATATGACTATCTTCTTCCTTCGACAATCTATTATCTGAAAGAGTTTCCTACTGTTGATTTTTTGAGTTTCTTTTAAACTGGAGCTTGGTCGAAATTAATTGTGTGATTTCATCGTGTCCATCTTGATGTAAACCATGCAAATCTCCTTAGTTTAACATGCTTAACGCTTTTTTGAGATCCTTCAAGTAGGAACAAATTGATCTAAACACTGTGAGATCCCCTTTGTACTCAAGTGGCGCACATGCCTTTTTCTTCCCCCTCCTTCCATTAGACCGGATACACATTTTTTTTGAGATCCAAACCCGAGGGACAAGAACCAATAGCCCCCGTCAAATCGACGTCTGGTTAAAGAATCGAAAAACTCACGAAATGTACTCCATAAACGAGAAATCTCACGCCGAATAAACGATGAAAACACCAATGTGAAAGCATTTACTAAAACTAAAGGTAATTTAAATGAAATTTTGGAAATTTAAGTGGCCACATGTTCGTGTTAAACGTTTTAAAACGATATGTAAAGCATGAGAAATGGCTAACAATGGACCCATTGTAAGAAGATTAATTGTGGTTTTAGCTCACGCGCAAAAATTAATAAGATAATCACTTAACAAGTGTCAAAAAATTGTAATTGATATGATAAATAGATCATTAATAAAAAAAATTCTATTTAGAAGCTGATGTCGACAAGCGGGAGGACGCTAGTACGGCTAAAAATTTGCCAAAAAAAATCGATCTAAAATTACGAGAAACCTCCCGATCGTCTCGCCAGAAAAGGTGAATCTAGTAAATCGTAAATGTCGGAGCTAAATTTCGAGGGTGATAATTTTTCTCCACGACACAGTGGAAAATTTAAAAGCGTGAAAGAGGGTAAACAAAAAATGCTACAGAAATAAAATTTGGTCCGAAGCCAAAACGAATAGGGCAGACAAGATGGAGAGTTAAAAAAAAAAGTCTTCTATAATCTCGAAGATCCTGGAAGAGAATCCGGTAGCGACCCTGCCCTAGGTTCCAGCATCCTAGACCTAGAAAAACCCGTTTTCTAGGCACGTGTCTTCCCGACGTCACGTTTTATAAAAAGTACAACGGATTTATCTCGTATTCAAATGATTCAACAGTGCGCAAACTATAAAACAATGGAAGGAAAACTGCTCTAATTAAGACGTTCGGTCGATCGCCTTGAAAGATGACCTAGGCAGGAAGTCGACTCAAGTCCCCCTCCGCCGATTCTTTCACACGTCAAAATTGAACACGAGACTCAAGCCCCCCTCCTGCAAAAGATTCTTTCAGACATCAAAATTGAGCAGGAGACTCAAGTCCCCCTCCGCCAAAAGATTCTTTACACGTCAAAATTGGACACGAAACTCAATTTTTCTTTATTGAAAACTTTCTTACACGTAATTTCTAACTGGGAAGAATTACGGATATTAAATAGAAAGTTGGGAAAATCTTCAATTTTTCAGACCTAATACTCTAAATTCCAGAGGGACCGCCCGTATTTTTGTTTTTCCCCAAAGCTACACGAATTCTAGATGTTATTATCCAAGTGAAGACTTGCGAGCAAAGAGAATGCTAGTTGAAGCAGACTTCCTCAATAAAGACACTCCCAGGAGTATTAATAGTTCTTTTTCTTCAGTTCGAAAAACCTTGATGGAAACATGAAACGGTAAATATCGTAATGAAGATTAACTTTCGTCAAACTCGATCTTCACAAAAACAAAACGAAGGTAGAAAAAATGTTAGAAAGAGCAAGTTTCAAGTTCTTGAACGTGAGGTTTTAATTTTTTTATGTCCCTTTATAAAGAGACGATAGATTTTGAAAAGGAATAACGGGACGTGGATATTTCAAGACCGGTTCCAGCTTTGACTTACTATTATCACCGATCTCAAAGAGTCCGTGATAGAAAAATATGAATAATTTTTTTTAAGTCGTCAAGATCGCACAAAAAGCTTTTTTTTTTTAAGATTTAAATACAGTTTACAAAACGAGATTAAGGCAATTATTACGTAATTGCGTGAGTTTCAGATCGTGTTACATTCTTAAAAATAAGACGCTTGTCAAAAAAGGGCTTCCTGAAAACAACAGATTTCTTTTATCCGTTGTTTAAGAAATTGAGCAATAGTTCCTTGAAACAAAGGAGGGAAAAAGGACGTTCATCTTACGATGAAAATGGAAAATAAAAAAGGGTCTAAGACGTGGAAAAAGGGCCGTATAAGGGTTTAAAACGTGGAAAAAGGGATACTAGAGGGTTTAAGACGTGGAAAAAGGGACACTAGAGGGTGTAAGACGTGGAAAAAGGGCCGTAAAAGGGTTTAAAACGTGGGAAAAGAAAGTAAAATGGTTTAAGAGATGGAAAAAGGAAAGTAAAAGGGTTTATGACGTGGAAAAAGGGAAGTAAAAGGGTTTATGACGTGGAAAAGGGAAGTAAAAAGGGTTTAAGACATGGAAAAAGGGAAGTAAAATGGTTTAAGACGTGGAAAAAGGGACATTAAAGCGCTCAAGACGTGGAAAATGGGACAATGAGGGTTTAAGACGTGGAAAAGGGACATTAAAGTGTTGACGATGTGAAGGAAGGGCCGTAAAAGTGTTTTAGACAAAAAGGGACATTAATGGGCTTAAGACGTGGAAAAAGGGACATTAAAGGGCTTAAGACGTGGAAAAAGGGACATTAAAGGGCTTAAGACGTGGAAAAAGGGACATTAAAGGGCTTAAGACGTGGAAAAAGGGACATTAAAGGGCTTAAGACGTGGAAAATGGGATATTAAAGGGTTTGAGACGAGGAAAAAGGGCCGTAAAAGTGTTTTATACGAGAAAATAGGGATGTAAAAGGGTTTAAGACGTGCAAAAAGGTACATTAAAGTGTTGACGATGTGAAGGAAGGGCCGTAAAAGTGTTTTAGACATAAAGGGACATTAATGGGCTTAAGACGTGGAAAAAGGGACATTAAAGGGCTTAAGACGTGGAAAAAGGGACATTAAAGGGCTTAAGACGTGGAAAAAGGGATATTAAAGGGTTTGAGACGAGGAAAAAGGGCCGTAAAAGTGTTTTATACGAGAAAATAGGGATGTAAAAGGGTTTAAGACGTGTAAAAAGGGACATTAAAGGGTTTAAGACGTGGAAAAAGGTACATTAAAGTGTTGACGATGTGGAGGAAGGGCCGTAAAAGTGTTTAAAACGTGGAAAAAGGGATATTAAAGGGCTAAAGACGAGGAAAAAGGGCCGTAAAAATGTTTAAGACATGGACAAACCAGGGCCAAGAAATGATCTTAAGGAGTACTTAATAATCGAACAAAAAACAACCATTTATCAGAATTATTGGGCGCTTTTCATAGTTTCAACACCGACTGATCGTTTTTCGCCGATGAACACCCTTTTAACCGCATTTTTGGAGGTGTTCATCGGTTTTTCGGTCAACAGACCACCTTCCCCTGCTTTTCTCGGCATATTTATGGCTTTTAAGCTAAGGAATCACTCATTCCCATAATTTTGGGCGTTCTTCGGGGCAAGAAGGGATTTTATAGTCGTTTTCCTCGGTTTTTATGCCGAAAAGATAGATGCAGGGGGTTTCCACCGTCTTTGGCTCGAGAAACCCCCTGTTTTCAACGGCCCAGAAACCATTTTTTACGGGTAAGATAAGTCATTTTCCCTAACTTCACAGAGTTTTTCTTATTTTCTCACCGGGAAATACCCTTCTCACCGGATTTTGGGGCGTTTTCAGACGGGAAACCCCTGAAATCACATCTTTATTGGTCTTTTGGCCCAGAAAAAAACCTTTTTAATTTTGGCTTCTGGGAATTCTAAAGGACTGGATGAAATAAAAAAATTTACTAAAATTATGGCATGTTTTGTTGATTTCGTGGCTTTTCGAACACTGTAAACGCTTGATATAGAACCTCTGTTGAAAAAGAAACTCGAGAGGGCTTTCTTAATAAACCCTGGGGCGATCTGAGGACATTTTTAATGAACAATAGAGAACGAAATGATTAAGACTTTTTTTTGTTCTGTCTTGGAATTTATAGCTTAATTTCCCACCCCTTTCATACTTACAATGAATGGGCCAAAAGAAATTAACTCTTGACAGTGAATAGTTCAAATTGAGACGATTAATGAACTCATTTTTTTCTCTCTCAAGTGACCCTTGGGTAAGAAGGGAGAAAAAAAAGCGTTTTTCTATTTTAAAAATTCTGAAGCTCTTAAATCCGGGGTATTACAAAACTTTTGAGGAAGTTAAAAAAAAAAAAAGTTTTCCAAAATTACAGTATGTAAAAACCACATATTTCATTTTGCTCTTATTGTTGAATAACGGTACTTATTATCTAGCGTACCTCAAAAAGATCTATTATAACGTGTATAAAAAAATCTGAGGTTCATATTATTAAAGTGGAGGATGAATAGGAGGTTAGAAGAAGAGAAAGAGGCCTGAAATAGGCTCTACTCTTTGGCCCTAGTTCAGGAATGCCTTCCGTCTTAAAGATCAGTCCTTTAAGGTCAACAATATTTAATTATCAAACGTCAAAAGGATTGAAATTGACAAATGAAATCATCGATGAAAAACTCGTTAAAAGGAAGGAAATAAAACGTGATCTCCCTCGAAAAAACGCTTGAATGCTAAGGTATTTAAACAAGCGTTTTAACTTTCTTAAAGGAGTTATTGTGATACCCTCCACGTCGGGTTTTTGGGGAAGGGTCTTCCAGACCCCTGAGGGTCAAAACAAACATCGATCTTTACCGATCTCAACTATGTTTGTGGTTCCGGCCGGCCGTAGCATTTTTTTCCGGAACACTTTACGGAGACAGTTTTCAACTTTTCTATAGTCGATGAACAAGAAACTAACTAGGGCGAAAAAAATGGCGGAGATATGTCTGTTTGAAATTTTAAAAAATTCGCTGCGGCCGAACCGTTGGTCCGATTTTCACCGAAATTTCACCAATTATTCCTTATATTTTTACGAATTTTTGGTGTAATTTTTACATTAATTATCAATTTAGTAGGGAGAAATTTCATACTTCGATGCGTTACGAGAGGGACCTCCCTTGGGCAAAAATATCATTATTTCTACCTTGATACTTTCGAAAAAAACTGCAAATTTAAAGTACTGGTCTGGAGCCCCCGACGGGAACTTCCTTAAAGAGAATAACAATATAGGGGGGAATTATAACGGAGGGGGAAGTATATGGGAGGGAAGTATAACGGAGGGGGAAGTATAATGGGGGGGAAGTATAACGGAGGGGGAAGTATAATGGAGGGGAAGTATAACGGAGGGGAAGTATAACGGAGGGGGAAGTATAAACGGAGGGGGAGTATAACGGAGTGGGAAGTATAACGGAGGGGTTTTAAATGAGTTAAAAACCAACACAAAGGACCCATCGAGCCTTCTTTCTGCTTACTAAGATCATAAATAAAGTAAAAAAAAAAAAAAAAAAAAAAAAAAAAAAAAAAAAAAAAAAAAAAAAAAAAAAAAAAAATTAAAAAATTAGAACAAAATAAAATGTATAAACTTATTATGGAAGTAAATTATGATTGTTTGTAAAATTTTCTGACTACTCTTATTTTAGATATCTTATATCTGTTAGAGTTGTAATAAATAAAAAAAAAAAATAATAAAAAAAAAAAATAAAATAAAAAAAAAAAAATAAATAACGGAGTGGGAAGTATAACGGAGTAGGAAGTATAAAGGAAGGGGATGTAGTAGGGAGGGAAAGTATAAAAATTTTCCGGGTTTTCCTTTTTTTTTTTCGAAAAATTTTCCGGGTTTCCTTTTTTTTTTTTTCGAAAAATTTTCCGGGTTTTCCTTTTTTTTTCGAAAAATTTTCCGGGAAAAATTTTCAAAGTTTTTTTTTCGAAAAATTTTCCGGGTTTTCCTTTTTTTTTTTTTTTTTTTTTTTTTTTTTTTTCGAAAAATTTTCAGTTTTTTTTTTCGAAAAATTTTCCGGGTTTCCTTTTTTTTTTTCGAAAAATTTTCCGGGTTTTCCTTTTTTTTTTTTTTTTTTCGAAAATTTTCTAAGTTCTTTTTTCGAAAAATTTTCTAAGTTTTTTGTAAAAAAAAAAATTTTTTTTCGAAAAATTTTCCGGTTTTTTTTTTTTTTTTCTTTTTTTTCGAAAAATTTTCTAAGTTTTTTTGTAAAAAAAAAATTTTTTTTTCGAAAAATTTTCCGGTTTTTCTTTCTTTTCTTTTCTTTTTTTTTTTTTTTTTTGAAAAATTTCTAAGTTCTTTTTTTCGAAAAATTTTCTAAGTGTCAAGGTAGAAAATGGGCTCTTTGGCCTAGGGATGTGCCTCTCGTAAAGGGTAGAAGTACGAAATTTCTCCTACTAATAAATAGTAATTAAAAGTGGCAATTTTTTTGCACCAAAATTCTTAAAAATATAAGGAGTAATTGGTGAAAATTTGGTGAAAATCGGATTAACGGTTCGGCCGCAGCGAATTTTTTAAAATTTCAAACAGACATATCTCCGCCATTTTTTCGAAATTCAAAAATCCCCCTCGTTACATTCTTCTTCACCGGCTAAAGAAATTTGTGTAAAAATTTGGTGAAAATCGGATGAAACTGTGGCCGTAAAGTGTTCCGGAAAAAAATGCTACGGACGGCGGACGGCCGGCCGGCCGGCACCACAGACAAAGTTGAGATCGGTAAAGATCAATATTCGATTTGACCCTCCGGGTCTGGAAGACCCTTCCCCAAAACCGACGTCGAGATCGCAATAACTTCTTTAAGGAAGTTAAAAAAAAACTTACCAACTACCAACGGAATTCGATTCTCCACAAATTTACCATCAGAAACAATGCCTAACTCAAAATTGATAAAAAAAATGAGATAGCCGGTGTTAGAACTAACGCGACGATATAGTCAAATCAACTTGAAATTTTGTGTTTTTGAAAAATGCGTGAAATTGTGCGAGATTACGAATGGCGAAAAATATGGCGGAGATAGTCTGTTTGAAATTTTAAAAAATTCGCTGCGGCCGAACCGTTGGTCCGATTTTCACCGAAATTTCACCAATTATTCCTTATTTTTACGAATTTTGGTGTAATTTTTACATTAATTATCAATTTAGTAGGGAGAATTTCATACTTCGATGCGTTACGAGAGGGACCTCCCTTGGGCAAAAATATCATTATTTCTACCTTGATACTTTTCGAAAAAAAACTGCAAATTTAAAAAAGAAAACTTACCAACTACCAACGGAATTCGATTCCCAAAATTTACCATCAGAAACAATGCCTAACTCAAAATTGATAAAAAAAATGAGATAGCCGGTGTTAGAACTAACGCGACGATATAGTCAAATCAACTTGAAATTTTGTGTTTTTGAAAAATGCGTGAAATTGTGCGAGATTACGAATCCGAAATAAAAAGTAGGGGTTCTCATTTAAAATAACGATGTTGGTTGGTGACGATCTGGGACGCCCTGTATACCAAAACCAAAATCTCCCAAATGGAGTCGATCCCCCGTGCAAAAATAAGGGGGTTTACTTTTTTTTCTAGGACTAGATGCTTTGCCCTAAGGTTGCTGGTCCACTCTAGGGACACCCTGTATAGATGCAAGTCCCTAATTCTTGTATCTTTTTTTACCTTCCCATTTTGAATTTAATAAGGTAAAAAATTATTCCAAAGTAGTTCCTTCGGTTTAAAAAAATGCAATTTTTCCACGTTTCTTAGCCGCATCGGGAA
This sequence comes from Orius insidiosus, assembly GCA_014119065.1. Taxonomy (NCBI): domain Eukaryota; kingdom Metazoa; phylum Arthropoda; class Insecta; order Hemiptera; family Anthocoridae; genus Orius; species Orius insidiosus. The sequence goes on along the minus strand of JACGAQ010002109.1, from coordinate 33,785 downwards.
CGTCGAAGTCGGTCAATCCACTTGGAACTCGCTGCATTTTAAGGAATACATCAAAAATTGCGATTTTCGAGGACGTCACGTAGTGGAAACGTTTTGAGAAAACGGGGGCCTATTTTTAGACCTTCCTTTTCCTCCTACGCGGTTTCGTATCTCTAGAGTGGGATTCGTGAAAAAATTCGTAATAGCAACGAACGTTCGGTGGCACGTTTCCAATAATTATCCCACCTTTCGGGATTAAAATCAGTTCATTTTTTTAAATTAAAAATAATTCGTGTCGACTTTTTTATGGTGTCATTTCTCCTTTTTTCTCTCTCTCTCCCGCCTGAAAGTCCGCCGTAATTGTCTTTGTACGTACACTCGTTCTTCTGATTTAGTAATGGCATAATGTCACTCAAAACCGTTATTCAACACCGTTTTTTACCTTTTTATACGGCGACCTTTCATTTTTCAAAATCTAAAATCTGAAAATAATGAGAGGGCACCCTGAGGATCACTGCCGATCCCCTCCTTTTTATTGATCTTTGGGTAGGGCAGTTCTTAACTCTCGCATTCGGCAAAACAAGTCATTTCCTCCCCCTGAATTTCGCTATTTCGTGACTATTTTTCAGGAGATAATTTTTAAAAAAGGAAACTTTTATCGCGTTTTTTGGGAGTAAATAGAAGGCTAAACTGGATGAAACTCGACGGATTTCCCAGTCTAAAAGACAACAAAATCTATAATAGTGCTAGTTTGAAGAGCTTCCAACGAAAACTTCCTAAAGAGAAGTAAAAATATAGGGGGGGGGGGAGTATAACGAAGGGGGAAGTATAAAGGAGAGGAAGCTTTTTTTTCTTTTCCGAAAACTAAACTTTTGGCTCTCCTTGTCCAAAAATAAAGGGGGTTACCTTTAAAAAAAATTTTTTTGTAGTTCCAAATTGTCGCGTTAGTTCTAACACCGGCTATGTCATTTTTTCTAGGTTTCCAGGAGAGCCAAAATACGGATCAATTACTCATTGCAATCAATGCACGTGTTGTCTAAATCGTGAACTGCGTTTTCTGTTGGTAATAGAGTTAAACTACCAACGGAATTCGATTCTCCACAAAATTTACCACCAGAAACAACGCCAAACTCAAAATTGATAAAAATGACTGTGCGGTTAGACCTAACGCGACGAAATGCTGTTAGTAAAGTTTCTGGTCCACTCTAGTTGGGACGTTTTGATCAATATTTGGGATTAACTATTTACACTTTTATTTATATTGATAAAAACGTGATTGCATAAGTCCTTGAGGCGTCATAGGTCGAAACCAAGGTTTTTCAAGAAAAAAAAATGTCCTTCAATTAAATGTTCAAGTTTGTCTTCTTGAAAAATCAAAATGCCATATTAGGACAGTTATGCCCATGTTAAAAAATCGTTATTAAAACGTAATTTAGGTCAAGATTGATTTCTTGGTTACTGGGTTTTTTTCGGTTCTCTTTGTAGGAGGTTTAAAAAAAAATATTTGTCGCCCCTTTCGTTCCAGGGTGTCGTCGAAAACCGGTTTTTTCGAAGCTAAGCATTCTTTACGAAAGTTTATCCTTTTAAGACTTAAATACAGAGGGATTAGGGGACTAGTTTTTGTTAATAAACTCCCGCGTTTCACAAATTTTTAGGTGGGATGACTATTAACGCCTTTCGTGAGATGCTTGAAACTGCACGAAACGGTCTTTGCCCCATTGAAAAAGCCGTTACTATTTTATTCTAAAAGGAATAATAGGGTAATTTTTTATGCAAAAACGATTCGTTGAAGTAAAATGAAGAATGTAGTTTTTAATAAGTGTAATGTTGACACTGATACGAGTTCCTTGAGGCGGGAAAAGTGTGCTTCTGGGCTCGGCCTTCCTGGTAGATGACCCATGATTATTAAGTTCAAGATCGACCCGGATGGACGTTTTTACGATTTTAAGTTCAAGGAAGTTATTGTGATATCCTGGACGTCGGGTTTAGGGGGAAGGGTCTTCACGACCTCGCAGGATCAATTATCTCAACTTTGTCTGCGGTGCCGGCCGGCCGTAGCATTTTTTTAAGGAAAACTTAACGGCCACAGTTTTCAACCGATTTTCACCAAATTTGCTTTAGTCGGTGAACAAGAAACTAACGAGGGCGATTTTTGAATTTCGAAAAAATGGCGTAGATATGCACGTTTGAAATTTTAAAAAATTCGGTACGGCCCTATTTTCACCAAATACATCTTGATATTTTTTAGGAATTTTGGCGTAAAAAAAATTTTTTTTTGTAGGGAGAAATTTTATACTTCCTTAAAATCTACCTTGGTTGACTTTAACGGGGTCGTTAGGAGAGGGACATCCCTTGGGCAAAATCCACATTATTTCTACCTTGATACTTCTACCTTAATACATCTAGATATTTTTTAGGAATTTTTGGAGTAAAAAAAAATTTTTTTAGTAGGGAGAAATTTCATACTTCCACTCGTTAGGAGAGGGACATCCCTTGGGCAAAAACCACACTATTTCTACCTTGATACTCTAGCTTGATTTCAGGGGGGAAAAAATTTACGGAAAAAATGGAAAATTAAAAAAAAAACTAAAATTTTTTCGAAGATCTCCTATATTGCCCCTTTTCTTTAAGGAAGTTATCTTTTGAAGCTCTTCAAACTAGTATTTTTTTTATCACAGAATTTTTTTTAGAGTAAACAGAAAACTGGAGCTTTGAGATAAAACTTACAGATTTACATGATTTTTTACAGGGGAAAAAGGACGCGAAAGTTTGAGAGGCTCATTTACTTTGAAATGTTGATCAACAGATTTCAAAAACAACCTCAAAAATGGCAATCTTTAAAATGCAATAAACTCGTTTTAGGAATAATAATTTAGCCAAGGATGTCTCCTTATAAGGTGACCCAATATAAACTTTTAGATATGACAATTTTTGTGGATAGAGAAAAAAAAGGGCTCTTAAAAAAGACGTTTATTTATGGAAAAAAAAGGCGTTGCATTCCAAAGGTGTTGTATTTCGGAACGAGTTCAACAGACTCGGATATTATTTGAGGGCGAGCGGGGTTTGCGTGACCTCCGCCCGCAGACATGAACGCATCAGCACCGTCAAAATATTTTAGGTTACACAATAGACTCATTTTCTCCGAGAAAGTATTAAAAAAAAAGGTCAAAAATCGATCCGAGCTTCGCGGAAGCGAATTTTTACTAGTTCCTCCTAGGAAACAGATTCTCGATTTTTCAATTCAAAATTAGAAACAAATCGTGGTTCTAATTGAATAGTTAACATAGGCTGAACAATGAACTCATGAATAAGAAAACATTATTCAAAATGCGTAGCGTACAAATTGGATACGACTTCTTGAATAATAAAAATAACTAGAAGGATTCAAATTAAAAATAGCGCAAATGAAATCCTTAACACAGTTTATAAATTTAGGTCTTTGAATACCGGAAAAATAAGAACAAAGAATTCAAGAAGGTTGGCAAAAAGCAACTTGTTGAAAAAATGGGGCTAATTTTTATATCACAAATCAATGGGTTTTTTTTTGGCAGTTCCTCAAACCAAAATTTTGGCATGGCAGCTCAAATCTTCCTCCCAGATATCAAGGATTCCCCCTTTGCTTTTTAATTTTCCACCCTGGTTTTTTGAACTTGAATGGCAAAAAAGCATCCTTCACTTACTTAAAATCTGCAAGAAAGAACGTTCTAAACAGTCAACTCATTTCACAGAAGGTACCAACCTAGATTTTAACAGGAACTTTCTCGCTCTTTGCAAATTGTTTACAAAAACGTACCTTTGTCCTTTAAAATCCATAAAACTCTTACCTGAAACATACAAAATAAGGAAAAAGTTAAAATTTTATACTTGAATATAGAAGTGCATTTTGAAATGCGTTAAGAGGATTTTTTTTCCCCGACCCGAACGTGCACGGGCATAAAACGTCGTAAATAATGAATTCCTCCGCCTTCTAAAAAGTTAAAAATAAAAATTCCTAGATTTCGAAATATTTTATCTCTTAAAACAAACATCGTTTAAAACTAATTTAAAATAGAAAAAGTCTTTATAATTAATTTTTTAAGTTCTTTGTAATGAGTGAAAATTACAAAAGCATGGGGGATCGCCAGGTAAAAAATTGCATAACATTTTCAAGGTTGGCGCCCCCCGGGGTTTAATAAAAAAAATATTAAGAACGTGCTTTTATGTTCTGAAGCGCAGTTTGAAAATGGGAGTAGAGGATTTGAGAAAAGGGCTCTGTCCCCCTGGTATTCAGAAAACGACCTTTTTGTACGAAAATTGGAGACAGAATGCAGATTTTCCGTGGGAATGGGACAGTCGCCAAATCCGATGCAAATGTAAAAGTCATGACCTGGATCTTAAAAGTTTCACGTTTTTATTAACTTCCTCAAAGAAGTTATTGTGATACCCTCAAGTCGAATATGGATCTATACCGATCTCAACTTTGTCTATGGTACCGGCCGGCCGTAGCATTTTTTCCGGAACACTTACGGCCTCAGTTTTCCGATCTTCACAAAATTTTTGCTTCATTTTCTTTATTCGGTGAACAAGAATGTAAAGAGGGCGATTTTTGAGTTTCGAAAAAATGGCGGAGATTTACTACATTTTCACCAAAGGCTCCTTATATTTTTTAAGAATTTCTGGTGTGAAAAATTGCCACTTTTTAATTATTATTTTTTTAGCAGGGAGAAATTTCATACTTCTACACATTATGAGAGGCACATCCCTGGGCCAAAGAGCCCATTATTTCTACCTTGACACTTAAAAAAATTTTCGAAAACAAAAAGAAATTAAAAAATTGTTCAGAAAAAAAAGCACTTTAAAAAAGAAAACCCGAAAAAAAGAAATAAAACGTAAAATTTTTCAAAAAAAAAAAAAGAACTTGGAAAATTTTTCAAAAAAATTGTTTTTTTCCCTCTCTGTTATACTTCCCCTCCCTTCTACTTCCCCCTCCTTTATACTTTCTCTCCCTTATACATCCCCCTTCGTTATACTTCCGTTCCCTTATACTTCCCCCTCTGTTTTACTTCCCCTCCTATATTGCTACTTCTCTTTAAGGAAGTTTTCGTTGGAAGCTCTTCAAACCAGTACTTATTTCTACCTATTTATTGAAAAAACAACATCGGAAATGAAAGATTAGAAGGAGAAAACATGACAGTGCAGGGGAGGAAAAACTGTTGAATGTATTTTAAGAGATCAAAAAGGCGTGATTCCGGTCGACCCTTAAGTGATCATCTTTTCTGACTGCAAAAAGTTTGTCTAAAAAAATGAGAGCGTCACAATTGAAGTGTCACAACTTCTCCCTCCTTAATACTTTCGGTCCCTTATCCTTCCCCCTCTGTTATACTTCCCCTCCATTGTACGTCCCCTCCGTTATACTTCTCCCTCCTATATTGTTACTTCTCTTTAAGGAAGTTTTCGTTGGAAGCTCTTCAAACAAGTACTTTGGGTAAGTTCTAAATGATACGGGATGCCCGTATTTTCTTGAAACTCTCCTTGATCAAGGATACCTTGAACGACCTTGAACTTAAGATAGTTTACATGAAAAGTATTGAAGATTCTTTAAACTTCAATAGCCACCTTGAAAAAACGAAGGGATTCCTTTTATTTGAAGGGGGGAGATCACTTAGGGGAGGTTCATAAATTCGACAGTGAACGAAGAATTTTCAATTAAATTTTAAGAAATTCCTTAATAAACGTTTATTAAACGCTTTCATTGATGGCGAGCCTCGTTTTGTGGAAGTAGATTAAATAAAACAGATGCAAACGTTTGAGAAATGTGTTGCTCGAGGGGTTTTCCGAAATGCCTTCTAAGCACTATCTTGATTTTATCTTTCCCTTGGGAAAAAAACTAGAGCACGACTCCCTTAAAAAGTCTCTATGTAAATACGTTAATTCGATTCTTTCTTTTTTCCCTTTTTCTACGTTAAAATTTTGTATGTATTAAGAAGCCAGTAAAAATTCAAATAAATGACATAACCGAGATTAAAAAGGTCAAATCGATAGCCTCAATCGAATTATGCCTAAAAAGAGGTGGCGTTAAGCACTGATATAAGAAGGTTATACCTCATCCACACTGATTGGTTGAGGAATACAGCTACTGATGCTAAACTAGACTTGACAATGAAATAATAATTCAAGGGTGTCTACTCACTCCGCCACCGGCTTTACTCATACGAGAAACAGCCTAATAAATCGTCGAAAAGACAGAACAGGTGGCTTTCCAGACGGCATATGGCCAGTCAAAAGGCTTCTTCAAGGTCTTACGATAAAGAAGAGTTTCCTACCTGAATATGCATATCAAAGATATCATTAAGTTGGCACCAAAACTGATTATTTTTGGTAAGGAAAACATCGGTCCGTTCGCAGACTCGTTTACTTCTTTACTGACGTTTTCATCGCGTTATGATCATTTTTCCTTTATTAATGAAAGTGGCTTTCTATTTTTTTTTCTTCTTTATACTCCACTGTGCTTATGGAAATTTGCTGGTAGTCATTCAGGTCGGCTTTAATTTGTTGAAAAACGAAAGCATAGGTGGGGTCTAATGAGAGTGTTAGTTGAGGATATTCATCAAAATTTTAAAGTCCAGTAAGTTCATTGGGTTGATTTAATTAAAAAGTTATTGGGCAAAATCTATTTCGGGGGAGTTCAAATGCCGGAAATTTGCGTCGATGTCCTTCCACGATCGATACGCAAGTTGAAATCGTCATTTGAAACTTCCAAATCAGAACACAAAAATCCTTTTCACATGTCAAACATCTGGGAACTCGTTACAAAGTGGTTTTATGAAAAAAAGTTAAATGTAAACTCCCCTTAATTTAAATCAAAGAATTTGATGGTGTAGTTTAAAATACGTTTGGATATACAGGATGCCCCCAACAGAACCTAACTTCGTTGTTTCAAAATGAGAACCCCCATTTTTGATTTCAGATTCGTAATCTACGCAAAATTTCAAGTTGATTTCACTTATAAGACCATTTTTGACAACTTTAAAAAATGTCAAATTTTAGCGTTTTTCGCGCTAAAATCCGTTAAAATTGGCCTAAGAGAATCATTTTCTTAAAAATTCCACTTTTTTTTTGTCCGAAGTTTCCAACTATCACAATTTCAAGCATCTCCGCATTCTGCATCACGAGATGTCGTCGCTAAGGGCCTTTTTTTCAAGTGATGCAGAATGCGAAGTTGCTTGAATTCGTGATAGTTGGAAACTTCGGACAAAAAGAAGTGGAATTTTTAAGAAAATGATTCTCTTAGGCTAATTTTAACGGATTTTAGCGTGAAAAACGCTAAAATTTGACATTTTTTAAAGTTGTCAAAAATGGCCATATGAATAGTCGAATCAACTTGAAATTTTGCGTAGATTACGAATCTGAAATAAAAAATAAGGGTTCTCATGTGAAATAACGAAGTTAGGTTCTGTTGGGGGCACCCTGTATATCCAAACGCATACACCATAAAGTCTTTTATTTAAATTTAACTTTTTCTTTTTATAAAACTACTATTTAGCACTCTCCTAGACGTGTGCCATGTGTTTGCGGTCACCCCATATAATACTCGCTAAAAAAATAGGCTTTTTGGCACTTTTTGTCTAAATTGTGAAATAACAAAAAGCTATGAACGCTCAACTGAGATGGCTCAAAGATGCTGAGAGGATTATCAATGGACCAGAACTACTTTTTACGCCCCAAGCAGAGCTAGGGCATTCCTGAAGGTTATCATTATAAGCCTTACAAAATTTCGGCAAAAATCAGGTAGGTATTGATGCAAATTTTTTTTTTCTTTCTTTCTTTCTTTCTTTAGGTTTTGTTGGAGGTCCTGGAGGGGTTCTAGAGCTGTCTAAATTTTAGGTAGATTTTTTTCAGATTTTTAGTGGTCTAAACATTGGGTTTTGGCGATTTTGAGGGTCACCCACAACTGGGAAAAATATGAAGAGAAAAAAAAAATAGGGAAAATTCTATAATTCTATTCTATTAGTAAAAAAAGGGAGAAAATTCTATTCTATAAGTTACTTTTTTTGCTCAAGAAATGGCAACTCTCACAGGTCAAAAGTTATGTGCATTTTATGATTTTAAACAAAATTCGTAAAAAAAAGAACTATCCAACCTAAAGCACCATTGGCGAATACTTCGTTATTTACGATGCCTTTTTAACTTGCCTGAATTTTTAAATTTTTTTTTCTCTGATTTATTCACATAACGCTTACAGGCGGACCCAAATAGCGTGTTAACAACAATAGATATACATATATACAAAATCATGACTATAACACACTATGTATAAAATAACAAATGATGTGGATTAAATAATTTTTTACCAAAAAAAGACATTTTCTTCGAAATCGACCACTAAAAACGTCTTTCGGGGACTATAAATCAACTCAAAAAATCTTGTATTTTGGTCCTTAATTAATTAAGAATAATTAAGTTAATGTTTTGCAATGAGTATGAAGCTCTTTACAGCAAATATATAAGTTTGAATTACAACTACAGTTAATTACAATACCAATTAGATTATCAAACAGAAGAGCGCCCAATAATTCAAAAAATTGAATAGCTATAACCGTTTTTTTTAAAAATCCTTAATAACCATATTAGAACTAATTTAGAAATAAAATGTGGAGTATTAAAATGGAAATGATATTAATTTATTTGCGAGGAGGAGGAGCTCCGCTGGCGGGAATGCAAAAGGTAAAAGGTAAGGTCAATGAAACATGCTCAGGTGCTTTGTCCTGTCATGGAATGCGAAAGGGACCACCGGAATCCAATTTTTAATTAATTCAACATTTAATAAGTTAAAATATATTAATAAAACAATGGAATAAAAAGAAATGTACCTTTTAAGATGAAAAATTGAGCGTCACACGCGATTTGTTTACAACGACGATCAGGTAATTTTTTTTCGAAAGGCGTTGAAAGACGTGTTCAAGCCGGCCTTACACAGGAAACTGAAGAATTCAGAATCCGGGGTTTGTGAAGTTATGGGAGGGGGAAAGCGCTCCTTTGAATCATAAAGTAGCAGCTACTTTTATACCTGCTACTACTAGCATTTAACTTGTTATTCCTGAAAAAATACTGTTTCTCAAAAGTTTTTATCAGTACATTTTGAAATTTTGTCGGATAAACTTACCATTTTAAAAGGATTTGTCGACATAATGCGGTTCGCCGTAATGCATTTGACCATAAAATAGCAGAAATCGAGAGTTACCGTTCACCATAAAAAATCTGCTACTCAACATGAAGAAAATAGTCGAAAACGTCCACCATAATGCATTTGAACATAATACCACCATAAAGAAGACATTTAACACTTGTCGCTTCGACATAACGCAGTTGAACATAAAGGAGTTGTCGTTTCGCCTTAAAACTGTTTGTGTCGTTTAGGCATAATACATCTCACCATATACCAGGGACAGCCAAAGAGCAAGCCTATTTTCCCCGCTTAAAACGCGATCATGGCTTGCTTTTCCTAGTTTATGGTGAGATGCTTTATGTTGAATTGCATTATGGAGAACTGTCAAGTACTTTTTGATTTGCTAATAGGTTTGAGCACTCATTGACAAAAGTAAGTTGGCAAGCGTGTTTTGTGTGCGGGAGATGAGAGATTTTAGTGTCTACCTTCTGCATAGAAAATTTGTGTAGATGAAGTAGAAAAGAACAAAAGTAAGGCTTGAATGGTAAGGCTTTATTCAAAATTTATTTATTCTCCTTTATTTTTTCTGAAGTATTCAAGGACGTGTCTGAGCGGGTTTTTGACTTTTATGCTCAACCATGAGCCGCGGCCTGTCTTTTGTTGGTCGACGAATGAAATTTGGTCATCTTTAAATTGTACACAGCTGAATCTAAGTTCAGCAGCAGCGGTTTTTTTGACCATAATATCCAGGCTGGAGCAGCTCATAAATCCCATTTCATCGGTCAACGTGTTGTTATTGTAGAGGCAAAGTGATAACCATTTCGGTTTTTCAGGCACCGTCGTACAAATTTTGTTGGTCGGCGTAACTACAAAAAGTTCAGTTGAATTCAAATTATTAGCTACTCACTTGTGAAGTTATACTGGGCGACTTGACTATCAAAAAGATGGGCAACAACTTCAACAAGTTCTACATTTTTCGTTTCAGTCGCATGAAGAGTGGCGTTGACACATCCTTAAAAATTTTAAATTATGCAGCAAAAATAAGAAAAGGCTTATTTTTTACCTTGGAATTTTTTGCCGAAAACCTTCGGTTCTATACAGCAACCACATGAGTAATGACTTAAGCATCCACATTTCGGTTTTTCTTCTTTGTCCCCTTCAATGTTACTTCTGCAAAATGGAAGAAAATTTAATTTCTGCCAAATAATGTTGAAATCGTACCATCGGAATCGTCGAAATCGACTGGATCCTCGGTCCATTCTGCATCTTGAAGTTCCTTTTCCAAAGCATCCACGTCCAAATCTGCTTTCGCCAAAGAGTAAATCGCAAAAGCGAACAACAAACAGATTTTAAACGACATTTTTTGCTTCAACCGACAATGAAACAAAATCAAAACTTGTGACAAATTAAATTCGAATAAACTTAATCATTAGAATTATATAGTAGCCTTTGTTTAAACAAGTGTGACTTTATTACCCCCAATTGTTAAATAATTAAAATATTGACTTCTGCACTTTGTGTGCTTGTGTACCTAAAAATCTCATTTTTTAAATTAAACCCATTTTATTTATTTACTATTTTTAAAATATTCTTACTAACAAATATCTCAAAATTCTACATAGCTGTACACTTAGGAAGTTATTGTAATACCTTCCAATGTCTCTTCCGGACCCCAAAAATTTGATCATAAGGTTGGCAGTACTGCTATTTTCGTCCAATTTTTACCTGATTTATACAGAATATTTTCCTTTAGTAGAAGCTTTGAGTGTATATACTCAATATATATAGAATATACTTTATATACTCAAAGGTAGAAGAGAAAAATTATTAAACTGAACTACTTTACTTTATACTTCTCCCTCCTTTATACTTCCCCCTCCTATGTCCCGTGTGGTCAGGTTTTTTAAAACAATTTTATGACAGAATTTCGTTTAATTTTTCCAATATTTTTAGCATAAATAATAAAAAATAATACGTAATTTGAGATTATTTAACATGTTAAAAGAATAAATTAATACTTTTAGGTTAAACGTAGCCAATGATATGAGCAGAAGGCTGATGGTCTTTGCTGAGATGAATATAAAGTTTAGTTAATTTATCAAACGGAAGGCACGGATGTCCAGTTTTCTTGGAATATTTCGATTTGCAGTTGGCAAGAAAGTCGACGAGAAGATATCGAGCGTTTTTTATGATAAGAGGCTTCTAAAAAAGGTGATAAGTTGAGCGAAATTTAAAAAAAAGGAATACCTGAGATTGAAATTTACTGTTGTCTCTAGAGGCTGCGATATGTTTGAGTTGAGCTTCGAAGACTTCGTAAAGAACTTTTCCGATCGCATGATCTAAATCAGGCCAATAAATGGCCAAGCAGTCGTCAAGTAAAGAAGAATAGAGTTTAGTAAAACTTTGCGTGTTTGCAGTCAATTCTAGCCATCCGCCCTCTTAAAAAAAGGTATAAAGAAATCTATTTCATTAATTTACCAGCTAAATAAGGTTTTAAAGATTCATCGAGTCCTTTAGGTGGCCTGATTGGCTTCCAGAGGTCTTCGGTCGCACGTTTCCGGACGGCTTCAACGAGTTTTTCCCTTGTTTCTGTCAGCGATTTTGTGACCGGAGTAATCAAATGGCCATCAAGTTGGTATTCAAGGTCAAAACCGAGCTCCCCCATTTGGCACGATTCGCTTCGTACGATTCCGACAGATTCGGCTAACGTATTCAAGGAGGCTTGCGGTACGAAGACTTGCTTCACAAAATGACTCATGAAATGCGATGCCTCCATAGAAGCCCAGACGACAAAAGCTAAAAGAATATTCAACATCTTCTAAAGGTAAGCACAAACCTGAACTACAAGATGGTGAATTGGGAAAAGCACGATATTGAAATTCGCCCGTGATTCCCGCCAATGTAGAAAAAAACACCTAAAACTTGCATAAAACAAATTTTTCATAATCCACCATACTTGAGAAATCCTTTTGACATATGATAACGTTGTGCCTTCCCGTTTGACCCGCCTCGTCTGCGCTTTTAAAACGTTCGAGCAGACTTTTAAATAGAGCTCACAAGCCTGAGATGATTTCCCAAGTTGATTGAGCAGTTTGACCGATCTTCTGGTCGCTCTAAGCCCTCCTTGAAGCGACTTTTCATTACTCACGCTCATTTCCCCAAGCAAAGTATCAGTCAAAAGTTGCGCACGAGATTCAACTTTCGATCTAAAACAACCATTAATAATAAAAGAAAATAAATTCATACTTAATTTCAAATAATTCTTCTTTATTATCTGCTTCTTCGACATATTTATTAACCCTTTGTATCAAAGAATAGGCATCTTCAAAATGTCTTTGGGCAATAAAAACGTCTAAATCATCAGCGGCTTCCAACAACCAATCAGGAGTTTCGTTTACAGAATCTCCATCGTCATCAAAATAACCAAAAGCTAAAAAAAATTAGATATGAAGCAAAAAAAGGGGAAACATACGATTAGATCCAGAGTCGACAGAATCGGCTCTAATAGGGGGTGTTTTTGGATCTTCTTTCGGTGTCTTTTTGGCCTGTTCGGCATTTAATCTTGCTTTTTTACTTTCCTCAAATTTTCTCAACCATTCTTCCTAAAAATTTTTAGATTATAAAAATGTAAATAACTAACAACCTACTCTAGCTTGATGATTTGGACACTGGAAAAGCCTAGTATCCGGAAAAACGAGAAGTTTAAACGCATGTTTGACGTTCCCTAAATCTCTGACGTTGACAACTGCCAAAGTCCCGATATCGTAGTTAGATTCATATTTGTATTTGGCAGGTCCACGCCTGTCAGAAATCCAAGTAGCGATTATAACGATATCGCTGAAAAGAAAAGCGTGGCATCTATGCAGGGCTGTATTTTCGGATGGGTCGAGTTCGACAAGATCCCCGTCGTGAAGAAATTCTCTTCCTTCGACATCCAAATTCTTTTAAAAAAATAAATAAGAAACTTAAAACAGAACTTACAATACAACCGTCGACTAATTCTGAAATATTAGCAAGATTTTTATCGACTCGTTCTTTGACTTGGACGACCTGTTCTAACTGAGGTGGTGGTGATGTCATTGACGCGAGTAATGCTCTCTGCTCGGATAACAGGTGCGACAACTGATACATCTCGCCTTCCAAATCTAAAAAAAAAAAAAAAGACTGATTTATTTATAAAAGAAAACATCTTACGTGATATTTCTCTGGCAGTTTCGATAAACTGCATATAGTTTTTGTAAACATTCTTTTTCAACGATTGACTCGTCTCTTCAGCGATTGACTGTATTTTGAGTTTGTGACGTTTAAGTTCAAGTCCTCCCACACAAACTTGGGAAACTTCCCGCACATCTTGAAACAAAAATTAATTAAAAATGATTAAAAATCACTAAATTCTAAGCAATTATTTTAACGAAAAAAATTAGCAAAATACTCACATTTATCAGGGTTGAAGTCAGGGCTCGAAAACTTTTTTAATTGTTCAGACATTTTTTATTTCTTATTTTATCCTTAATTTCAGTTCATTTCATAAAGTTAAAAAGTAATTTTTGACAAATAAGATAACCAGTGATAGTAGAGCTTGTTGATCCATCAAGAATGAGGTAGTTAATGTGACGTCACTATACAACGTTTGGTGAGCTGCTTCGGGGAGTGTAATGGGGACAGGTTTGGGGGTATCTAATTCACTTTTTACTGTTAAAAACTTTCATTTTTAGCTTTTTATTTCATTTTTTGCTCAATATAGTGGCTTTTATTTTATTTCTAAAGTCTTTTACCACAAAACGAGTAGGTATGCAATGATTGTGAGAAATTATCTTATTTAAAAAAATCGTATTTTCTGTTATTTATTTTAGTAACTATTATTGAATTTTCCTGCTCCTGCTGGAGCTTCAGTAAAACTCTTTAGATAGTGTACAATCAGGGTCTAAAAAAGTCCAAGGGGAAAAACTGTGGGCCGTTTAAGTCGACAGGAAAAGCCTTTCAATTTTCCTCTTTTTATCGTTCCATTCCGATTCGCTCGATGACGATTCTAAATGGAAAGTATTCCCCAAGACCCAAGGGGACGGTCAGTAAAAATCCGCCCTTCCAATAAAAAAAAAAAAAAAGTCCTTTTATGTCAACCTAATTTTGAAAAAAAAAAGTTAAAATCGACTGAAAATTACGACGAAATACACAGCAAAAGTAACTTCAGAAAAAAAAGTACCAGTTTGATGAGCTTCCAATGAAAACGTCCTTAAAAATAAAGAACAATATAGGAGTGGCAAGTATTAAAGAGTAGGAACAATATAGGAGGGGGAAGTATTAAAGAGAAGGAACAATATAGGAGGGGGATGTGTTAAGGAGGGGATGTATAACGGAGGAGACGTTTAGGGAGGGGAAGTATAAAGGAGAGAGAGTTCAAGGAGGGTGAAGTATGAGGGAGGGGAAGTTCAAGGACAGGGAAGTAGAAAGGAGGGGGAATAAAAATTTCAAGCATTTAGACAAAATTTACAATTTTTTTTACGAAAACTTTTCAGTTATTATTCCTTTTTTTTTGCCAAAAAGTTTTTTTTTTCAGATTTTTTTTAGTTTTCAGTTTTTTTTCTCTTTTCTTTTCTTTTTAAGTTTTTTTTTTTTCGAATCAAGGTAGAAATAATGAGCTCTTTGCGCTAGGGATGTGCCTCTCGTAACGGGTGGAAGTATGAAATTTCTCCCTACTAAAAAAGCAAAAGAAAAAACAATTTTTTACACCAAAAACTCTTAAAAAATATAAAGGAGTATATGGTGAAAATTTGGTGAAAATCGGACCAACGGCCGCAGCGCAGTTTTTAAAATTTCAAACGTCTATTTTTAAAACAAAAACCTGCAAAACATCCGAGTCTTGCGGAATAGTATAACCGCTGACCCCCATTTTCCCTTCCTCAATTTTAGACACCTCGACAATTTTCTAATTAAACATTAGTATTATTTCTTCTTTTCTTCTTTTATTTTTTTAATTATTTAATTTAGGGGGAGTGTGGCCTTCAAAAACTGAGTGAGAATTTTTTTGGCCTATTCTTTATAAAAAAATAATTATTAATTTTACGATGAATTGCTTCAAATTAACGTCAAAAAAAATATGCAAAAACTATTATGGGAAAATAGCGTCGTAGATTACCAACGTGAGAAAAGAAAATCGTAGGTGGATGATGCAATCGGTCGTACGATTAACTCAAGGAGTAGAACAAAATGACCAAAAAAAAAGCTCTTGCCATTTTTTAAGTTGTTGCAAAAGGAACAACCTGTAAATATTTGGTGAAAATGGGATGAAAACAGCGGCCGTGACACCCGAATGAAATTTGGGACGGACGGCCGGGACCACAGACAACCTCATGATCGGCAAAGATCAGTTTTCCTCTGCGGGGTATCACTGTAACTTTTTTGGAGAATCACAGTAACTTTTTAAAGAACCAATTAAAAATAAAGAAAACGATCTACACCTTTAAATTTCATTTATATTTTTTCTCCTCCTTTTGTTCTCAATGAAAAAGTCTCGGTAACAAAACAAAGCCGGATTTGTTAACTTGTGCCGTATTTAGACAAGGTCCTGGGCGACATTACGATAATATAGGATCTCACGTAGGCCAGTCCTTGAATCTTTTTCTTGGTCACTTTTACCGTGCTATTTTTTGCAGGAAATCTTCACGTTCATAAATTAAAACGAATAAAACGTAATTATTTATTCATTAGTTTCAATAACTTGATTTTTTTTCTCTCTCATTAAAAAAATGACATAAAATATAAATAATAATAATTATCTTAATTTATATGAAGGATCATTATAGCGGAAAAGGACATTTCTTTATAAAAATTTAATTAAAGTTTTGAAAATCTAGGAAGCCCAGACGGCATTTTTTAAAAAGACGTATAAATCAAGGAATTTTTTTCTCTGAGGTTTTAAAACGTTGAAAATCTCAAGGGGGTGATTTTCTGGCGAATATATGGGAGGTGGGCTTATGAGTGATGTGCCGGACAAGAGGACAAGGTTTGCCTATTTCCTCACGCAATTCATCAAGCCTAAGCCTGTCACTTCTGAAGCAACAAGTGTTCAGAGTCCAAGGGCGACCGCCTGTTTTTTCCTTCTATCACTCTATTTTTAAAATCGTTTTTCCAGATGAAAAAAAAAAGAGAGTAGACGTTCTAGAAGAATCCAGAACTATGATGATCCCTAATCGAAAGTAAACGAGTTTGAACAGAAAAAACAAAGACATCTTCTCCATTTGGAAATATTAAAGTCGGTAATTACTCAACAAAACGCAACAAAAATTTTATGTTAACCTGTTGTACTTGGCGAATCCTTCCAATAATTTGCTAAAAAAAGGTTTTTTCTTTTTTGCACAAAAGATTGTGGAGAACGCTACAAAGGTTATTGATGGCAGGAATATCGAAAAAAAAAGGTTGTTTCATTTAGAAAAGATCGGGGGGAAGGTTGTTTAATGGCAAAAAGATTGGAGTGGTGGGGGTGAGGTTTTTTCATGGTCGAAAGATTAGGGGAAAAGGTTGTTTTTATGGCAGAAACGTAGGGAAAAAGGTTATTCCTTGGCAGAAAGATCGGTATTAAGGTTGCTCAGGGTAGAAAGATCGGAAAAAATGTGATTTCATTTAGAAAATATTTTTTGGGGGGGGGGAGTTCATGGCAGAAAAATTGGGGTGGGGGAGAGGTCGGTTCATGGTCAAAAGATAGGGAAAAATATAGTTTTGATGGCAGAAACGTCGATTAAAAGGTTACCATGGCATAAAGATCGGGATAAAAGTTGTTTCAGAGTAGGAAGATCGGAAACAAAAGTTGTTCATTCAGAAAAGATCGGGGGGAAGGTAGTTTAATGGCAAAAAGATTGGGGTGGTGGGGGTGAGGTTTTTTTCATGGTCGAAAGATTAGGAAAAAAGGTCGTTTTTATGTCAGAAACGTCGGGGGAAATAATTTTCCATGGCAGAAACGTCGTAAAAAAAAATCGAAAGAGACGGGAAAAAGGTTGTTTTTATGGCAGAAACGTTGGGGAAAAAAAAAGGTTTTTTCATGGCAGAAATATTGGGGAAAAGATGGTTTCATGGCGGAAAAAAGGAGAAAAAGGTTTTTCATGATCCCAAGGGATCTCTGGACTCCTGCAGGAAGGCCTAACCATCCCTAAAAAAATAATATTTTAAATTTTTATTTTTATTTCGTCTGTAATCCGCAAAAGGATGATTTTACAATAAAACAATTAACTAATAAAGGAGGAAGAAATGACTGTGATAACGGTTATCTCATGACGGGTTTCGGCTTAAAAAGCCTCGTCAGGTGAGCTGTTCCCTCTATCGCAATCATTTCTATCTTTTCACTGTGCCCCTATCTCCCTATTTAGTGCATAAAGCGGGAATATAGCGTTATCACAGTCATTTCTTTCTTCATTAATGGTTAATTAATTGAGAGTAATATTTTAATACGCAGTAAATTTTTTAACACCAATATTTAAAAATAAAAAATCCACATTTCTCAGATTCCTTAAGTCTCCCAGGCTTATTCAGAATATGCAAATGCGAGCCTTGAACGCACCTGAGACACGGTTCGGCCGCATGCTTTACTATTACTACAATCAATTAAGCTATTTATAAGCAATAAGCAATAAAGTAAAAGGCCCCCACGTTAATTTACAATGCCTTCTGTATTAGATCATCGTTAATTGACAGAATTTTCATTGTCTCACGCCTTTACTTTGTAATAAATTCTTAACAGGCAATAAAATGCGCGTTTTTCTTCTTAAGACAAATCGATTATTTCATGATTTAAAAAACGGAATAATTTTAAGTTTCTTTGAAGACTGCTTTATTTAGCATTTATTTATTATTTCCTTGTCATCTAACGTCAGAACTTTAAATTTTTGAAATAATAATACCCTAGCATATAGCATTGTTCCAACCGCAGTTTGAAACTATTAGAGGATGCGCAGAAGGATTTGGACGTCAAATCTGAAGACATCTGACGTCAAATTTAAGGTCCAAATCCTTCTGCGCATGCTCCAGGAGTTTCAAACTACTGTTGGAACAAAGCTAACATGAAATACGGTGAAGGGCACGAAGAGAATCAAGCGTGACATCGTACCTTGCCCTTGTCCTCTTTTTCCAATTGTTAACTTCGTATTTTCGATATCCACGCGTCCTGCAAGATGGTTTTTAATTTTTAAAATTTATCGTTTTTAATCCAAATGGACCGTGAAGTTAAAAAAAAGAATATTTCCGCTATTAACAAAACACCGTCCTTATCCCATTAGCCTAAATAATTCCTTCCGGAAATTTCAGGTTTTTTTATTTTTTTAAATTGGATCCTTGAATTTTTTTCCTTAAGACAATTATTAAAAACAATTAAAAGATTCTTTGTTTAAATTGCATGCTGAGGATTTTTTAAAAATTGGTATTAGATGACTAATTAATTATTAAGAAATAGAATTAGTTGAATTTAAAAGTCTGGAGCTGGCCCCGACGGGAATTCCCTCAAAATGGCGCAATTTTAGCATTCCCTACAAAAGATTTTTTCAGTATCAACGTAGAAAAAATGACATTCTAAGCCCAGCCAGGCTACACGAAATGGGCGAAAAATCACAAATTTCTCCCTTCTTTCCCCCCCCCCCCCCATTAAATAGGAGCATTTCGTCGCGTTAGTTCTAACTATCTCATTTTTCCTAGGTTTTCAGGAGAGCCAAAATACGGATTAATTTCTCATTGGAATCAATGCATCACCTGTTGGCTAAATCGTGAACTACGCGTTTTCTGTTGGTAATATGGTTAAACTACCAACGGAATTAGATTCTCCACAAAATTTACCATTTAAAACAATGCCTAACTCAAAATTGATAAAAAATGAGATAGCCGGTGTTGGAACTAACGCGAAGATTTTGTGAAAATTGCATCCTTGAAGTGTTCTGGAAAAATGCGACGGACGGACGGCACCAGAGACAAACTTCAGTTTTCCTCTGCGGAGCCTGGAAGAACCAGATGGAGTCACAATAACTTCTCTTTGAGGAAGTTAGAGACTGTGATTAAATTAGCGTTCCTTTTGTCTTTTAAGCATCTTCGATTGATGGAATTAAGTTCAGTTCAAAAACAATCGAAAAGTCGAAGGACGAATTCCTCAGGAGCCGAAATTCAATTTGCGAGCGAGAAGATGACAAAGTCACATTTCCGACCTTGATCGAGGTTGAATAGAAAATAATATCGTCTTCAAGTTCAATAACATATCCAGAGGCCGTTTTTTCCCGCCTTTATAGTTACGCTAACAATAAAACGAAGAAAAATCATTAACCAAACTATCAAAGTGTACAATCTTTTTTTTTTTTCACCGCGAGTTCCGCGATAATCAGTGGGCAAGTGGAAAAAAAAGGCAGCGAAGGACGACAAAACCTCATCCCCCTATAATGACACGAATTACGATTTTTTAAAGATTACTCTCTGGGTCATATTATTGCATCAGCTTGAAATGGGGGTGATCCAAAGATATTGTTCTAAGGTGACGCTTTTTGTTTTTGAAGTACCCGCAGAAAATTTGAAGCCTGCAGGCCTTGGTTCTCCCTGAGTAGGTCCACTGCTTTTGTTGAATCTTCATCCTTTTCTTCGATTTCATTGGGTAAAGCGTTATTTTTTTGATAAAATAATTTAAAACTTCAAAGACCTTGTTGATCCGGCACGCCCCTTGGACTCTTCCCAAAGATTAAGAAACATTAGTTAGTTTTTTAATGAATTAAATCAATTTTGAATAATTACGATAAACACTGAAATCTGTAAGAAATTTCATTTTTCATTTTTAATTAAAATTATTATTAAAATACTGGAGACAGGTGATTTCAGGGAAGTGTATACGTGTCGACATAATGCGTTTGACATAAAAAAGCAGAATTCGCGAGTTACCGTTCACCATAAAAAAATCCGAAACTCAACATAAAGAAAATAGTCGAAAACGTTCACCATAATGCATTTGAACCTCTCACCATAAAGAAGAGATTCAACACTTGTCGCTTCGACATAAAATTTGTCGTTTTAACATAACGCAGTTGAACATAAAGGAAACTTTCATTTTAAAGAACTTGTCGTTTCGCCATAAAATTGTTTCTGTTGTTTGGGCATAATACATCTCACCATAAACTAGGGACAAGCCTATTTTTGCCGTTTAAAACGCGATTATGGCGAAACGACAAAAAACTAAAAACTTGACAGCTTATCATAATGCAATCCGCGCATCCTCGCGAGAGGAAAAAAATTAACCCCCTTGAGTCATAAAACGAGCCCATCCTCGCGAGAGGAAAAAAACCAGCTCATCCCATTGGTTACTGGCTTGCTTTTCCTAGTTTATGGTGAGATGCTT
The DNA here is from genome assembly GCA_014119065.1 of Orius insidiosus. NCBI lineage: Eukaryota > Metazoa > Arthropoda > Insecta > Hemiptera > Anthocoridae > Orius > Orius insidiosus. The sequence goes on along the minus strand of JACGAQ010002109.1, from coordinate 13,311 downwards.
TATGTTGAATTGAAAAAAAAAAAGGGCCCTCGGTAGCTCGGTGTGTAGCGTGAAAGACTCCGGTGCAGAAATTCTAATCCTTACATGGGTTCTAATTCTCTGGGGGGCCCGGGATTATTTATCTCGAAAAAAATGTAAATATCAATGGAAACACGCGCCGTCCACGACACCTTAAAATTAGGTAGTTGGACGTAAAGCCTAATGTCAATAAAATGCTCCTAAAAGGGATTGACATTGATATTTATTTTTTTTTTTTTATTTTTATTTTTATGTTGAATTGCATTATGGTCTCAAGTTTGAAGGTTTTTGTCGTTTCGCCATAAACGCGTTTTAAACTGCGAAAGTAGGCGCTTTATGTTGAAATGCTATGCTCAAAATTTTTGAACTTTTGAGAGCATTATGTTCAATTGCATTATGCCGAAACGCATTAAGGTGAACTACAGATTTCTTATGTCGAAATGCAGATTTTTTTATGTTCAACTGCTTTATGGTGAAATGCGTTATGTTGAACGGTGTTCTCCAATTTTAGGTCTTTTTCCCTAGCCGAGAGGTTCTCTTTCTACGAGTATTTGGGCTTTTCAATTAAGAAATGCCTTTTTTTTACCGCATTTTCCACGGTTTTTCCTGATTTCTGGGCGTTTTTCTAGCTCTTTAATTAAGTAAACTCACTTTTAACCCGGTTTATGGTGGTTTCCCTTGGATTTTTACCCATAAAATTTCTTTTTAAAGCAGACTTAAGCGTTTTGTTAAGTTATTTGCTGGAGAAACTCTTTTAACTAATTTCTCACGACCTTTTGGCCAAAAAACGCCAGTTTATCGAGTTTTCGGGCTTTTCCACTGCATTAGAATAAACATAATGGGGGAATCAGGACCCGGGAAAATCTTGTAAATCATCGCGGCTTTTTTTTAATCCAATGCCTTCTGAATGAAATCCCGATATTTTTCTGACCTTAATAAGCAGGTTGTAAGATTCCAATGCGCGCTTGAATACGGAAGTTCCGTCGGACAAGTACGTTTCAATTAAGATTTTTAAGCGTCATAAACTTTTTCATCCTTGATTTCTTTTCTCTCTCTCTCTCTTTCCCAAAGTCCGCGGCCGCACGCCTCCAGTGACCCCTATTTTTTAAATCGCCTTCCCCTCATGAGATATTATCGGATAGGAAGTCGCGAATGTGAAAACCTTCGAGATGAAAGAAGAAAGAGATAAAAAAAAAAAAAAAAAAAACTAATAACCATGACATGTCTTTGTTTTCCCTTTCGGTCCTAGGCTAGATTTTTATTGTCTCCGAGGTCTTTGAATTTTTTAAACGCAAAAAATTCTAATAATGACGCATATGGAAAATCCCGGTGGAAAACATCTATTAATTTTTTGGTGAATCGATTCGTCACATGTAAAAGAAAAAAATTCTATTTTTTTCTAAATCGTCTTATAAAAACGGGAGATTTGATTCCCGGTGGAGCCAAGCTTAGAGCGATCCTCTTACGCTATCCTTGAGCTCGTCGTAAATGGAAAAGATTTTAATTAAACGACATTTTCGTAATAAATTTTTTTTTCTCTCCCACATTGAGGAAGAAAGAGAGAAAAAAAACGTGAACCTCGTAAGGAAGGAAGGCGAGGTCTGGAATTTTTTCGAGTGAAGGGGGTGTGTCCATTGAAAGTGGCCTTGCTACTCGTCAAGTTCAAGTCCATTTCGATCATCCTTCAAAAATACTGTTACGTAAAAGGGCCAAAAATAAAAAATCGTCCGCGAGGCAAGGGCGATGCTCGACAATAGCGATATCTTCTATGATGCAACTGCGCAAGGACCTTATTGCACAATCTTCGTCTATTCCCCGTTACCTCAAAATCTGATTCCCTTTCAAAGACTTCCTAAAATCATCCAAAACGTCTACTCTACTCAGAAAAATGAAGGCCCTGAGAGATGATTGACCAGGGGGTATTTACCGGTAGTCATCATGAAGATACCTCAAGGTCTCCAATTAGATCAATTTTTCATACTTTTATGTCTTTTTAGTTTCCTTCTTTTTTTTCTATCCATAAGGAAACGTAAAATTCACCGTTGGAAAATCAATTTTCAGTTACGTAATCCTGTTCAATATTCAATTTCAAGATTTCACGGCTTTTTAAAAATTGTTCCCATTTATTAAGTATTAAAACACGAGAAGGCAATTAGATATCGCGTGGTAAAGATCCAGGGATTTAATGAAGGATGTTCAACAAGGGCATTAAAAAGCCAAAATAAAATAAGGAAAAAATTTTTACCGTGTTTTTTGAGAAGGGATAAATGGAGAAAAAAGTCCAAAATTGATGTAATTTATTTCACGGCCAAAAAACCAAGAAAAATGGTCTAAATTCCAAGAAAAACGGCCTAATGGCTGATAAAAAGGGTGTTTACGAAGAAGGATTCTGCGGTTGGAACAAAGCTAATATTTTGGATTTTTTTGAAAGAGTGGAACAGCTGGGATCGATAGATTCAACTGAGGCTGAATTGTGTTTTCTAAATGAAAAGAATACGTGGTTTTCGTGGAAAAACCGTGGAAAAATTATAACTACTAGACAGATCGAGTCTGTTCGGGTTGATATCCGAGGAACCTTATATGTGCTTGGAAGAAGAGAACCAGCTGGGTTCGATAGATTCAACCAAGGCTAAAATATTTCTAAATGGAAAGAAAACGTGGTTTTCGTGAAAAATCATAACTGCTAGACGGATCGAATCGGTTCGGGTTGATATCCGAGGTACCGTACATGTGCTTGGAAGAAGAGAACAAGCTGGGTTCGATAGATTCAACCAATGCTAAAATGTTTCTAAATGGAAAAAGACACATGGTTTTCGTGAGAAAATTAAAGAAAAATCATAACTCCTAGACGGATCATATTCGGGTTTGATATCTGAGGTGCTTTGTGGATTTGTTACGTGGAACAACACAACCAGCTGCGTTCGATAGAGTCGGCCAAAAAATCCAAGAAAAACGTCCTAATTGATAAAAAGGGGTTTACAAAGAAGGATGTTCAACAAGGGCATTAAAAAGGTATAAAAATTTTACCGTACTTTTTGAGAAGAGATAAATGGAGAAAAAAGCCTAAAATTGATGCAATTTATTTCACGGCCAAAATACCAAGAAAAATGGTCTAAATTCCAAGAAAAACGTCCTAATGGCTGATAAAAAGGGTATCTACGACGAAGTATGTTCAACAAGGGCAATAAAAAGCCAAAATAAAAAAAAAAAATTTTGTTTTCTATCAGAAATCATTGTTTGTAGATTAATAGTACGAGCTTCCTGGTCCTAATGAATAATTGTGTGGGAGACAACAATGAAGATGAAAAGTTCAAAAACGAGGCCGCCCGACAAAAGGGATCTTTGATTTGCGACGGTTTTCAATTCGAAATCTCGTTCCGAAGAATTAATTGGAATAGGTCAGGAATAGGTCAGCGTATGAAAACAACAAAGTCTATCCCAGGTTGGCCAAACTGTTTTTAAAATCGGAGGAACTGGTCAAAATTCAAATACTTCAGTGGGAAATTACCTCTAAAAACTTGGGCATTTGTATATATTTTACCAGAAGACTTTTTTTGTTTGCCCTTCAGGGATTACAGAAAAATAGTTTCGTGCACAACATAAGCCCACTTTTACCGCCTTTTTAACTCAACCGGATTTGAATCCCAAGGTTAAAATTATATTTCTATTAATTTTACGACATCCTGATACCGTAGGTAGAGCGATAATCCATTTAATATCGACTTCTTAAGCAATTTCTTCATGAAACAAAAACGCACCATTGTGATCGTTTTAAATTACTGGGTTGAAAGAATATCTTGGCAAGCTGAGACGTTAATTAGAAGTAATAAAAGTTAAATAAAATCACATGACACACCTTCTGTCTTGCTTTTTTTTTGTATTTTTCTAGGTGAACTGGATTTTTTAAAATAGTGAAAGAAAAAAAAATGAAATTATTTCATTTTTAAGCCCCTATTTTAAAAATTGTATTCACAAGGTTCAATTTTCTGGGACAATGCACTCATGGCCTAAAAATCAAATTGCAACATTGTATCTTCTCATCTTTATCCTTTGATTGATATTTAATTTATGATCCACGCCTCAAAGATAATGAATTTTTTTCAAGTATAAAAAATATAGACCTTGGAAAACACAAGTTATGCAATTATTTTTCCTGTTTTGTCCTAGTCAGATTTCGACCAATAAGAGGGCTACTTGAAAGACACGCCCGAGAATTAGTTATCTAACTATGGATGGCTTAAAAAAATTTATGATTTTTAATTTATTGGCAAGAAATCAGATACAACTACAGTGCTCAAAAGGTAAGCTTTAGAATTTTCATCCGGGATTTTCCAGCGGTTTTCCTTTTTTCAAAGAACCAATAAAATTGATGGAAAAATAGGGATTTTTTTTTTTTTTTTTTTTTTTGAAGAGCCGTGGGCACTAAATTGATAAAATTATAAGGTTTTTCCCTTTCGAATTCTTTAAGTAAATCGTCCCATCTTTCCGTTGCATTAAAAATCAAATTTTTTATATAATTAAGTTTATGTTTTTTATATCTATTTTATAGATACGTCAGTTAAAAAAATGATGGTAACTTTTGGGTGATCACAAGTGATTTTTTAATTTTGTTGAGTGAGAACTTTTTGCGTTTTCTGCCACCAGAGGTTATAAACCTGAATAACTCATTAAGTCTCATCGCTTTCGTTTCTCAGAAACTATAAATTCCCCATATGTGAGTTTGGGATTCCCTAACTTTTTTTCTTTCTTGATTTTCGAACCTTTTTTTATCATCGGAATATTTTTCTAATGCATCTATGACTCAAGGTAAAAATTATGTTATTTTCCCCACGGGCCGTTTTATTAAGATTAATCTTAATAAGGAAGAAGTTATTAACTTTTTATCCGACAGGTAATTATAGAATGAAGCTCGGAAATGTTTAGCAAGCAGTAAAAAGGGATTTTAATAGCTAAAAAACCTAGATAAAAGCAGGTAAATAAGGTAAAAAGAGGAGCCATTTTTGAAAACTATCAAAAAGTGTTAGAATCAGGTTTATAAGGGGTCTCTGACATTGAAAGCCTAGGAAAACGGACAGAAATCAAGTAAAATGTGGTTTCTAGGACGAAAGCCCAGGAAAATACTCGGGAAATTTTTTAGGGATATTTTTGAGTTTAAAACCCGAGAAAATTCAGGTTTCTAGGTCTAAAAATCGATGAAACTCAGTTTTCGGACGTTCTTAGGGCACAAAAAAAAAGAAGTTTTTACCATGGTAGAAAGATTGGGGTGGGGGAGAGGTTGTTTCATGGTCGAAAGATTAAGGAAAAATATGGTTTCTATGGCCGAAATGTCGGGGGGGGGGGGTCCATGGCAGAAACGTCGTAAAAAAAGATTTTAACATGGCAGAAAGATCAATTTAAGGGTGTATCAGGGTAGAAAGATCGAAAAAAAACGTTGTTTTTATTAGAAAAGATCAGGGGAAGGTTGTTTCATGGTCGAAAGATTATGGAAAATATGGTTTCTATGGCAGAAACGTCGGGAAAAAGGTTTTACCATGGCAGAAACATCGGTATTATGGGTGTTTCAGGGCTGAAAGATGGAAAAAAAAAGAAAGAAAAAAGTTGTATTATTTAGAAAAGATCGGGGTCAGGTTGTGTTTAATGATGGAAAGATTGGGTTGGTGTACAGGTTGTTGCATGGTCGAAAGATTAAGGAAATTTTGGTTTCTATGGCAGAAACGTCGGAAAAAAAGGTTTTGCCATGGCAGAAAGATCGGTATTAAGGGTGTTTCAGATTAGAAAGGTAGAAAGGATCGGGTAAAGGTTGTTTCATGGCAGAAAGATTGGGGTGGGGTAGAGGTTTTTTCATGGGCGAAAGATAAAGGAAAAATATGGTTTCTATGGCAGAAACGTCGGTGAGGGGGGGGGCAGGAAAAAACGTCAGGGGAAAGGGTTTACTATGGCAGAAACGTCGTAAAGAAAGGTTTACCATGGCAGAAAGATCGGTATTAAGGGTGTTTCAGGATAAAAGATCGGGGAAAAAAAAGGTTTTTTCATTTAAAAAAGATCGGGGAGCGTTGTTTCATGGCAGAAAGATTGGGGTGGGGTAGAGGTTTTTCATGGTCGAAAGATTAAGGAAAATTTTGGTTTCTATGGCAGAAACGTCGGAAAAAAAAGGTTTTGACATGGCAGAAAGATCGGTATTAAGGGTGTTTCAGGGTAGAAAGGTAGAAAGGATCTGAGAAGATTGTTTCATGGCAGAAAGATTGGTTGGGTGAGAGGTTGTTTCATAGTAAGATTAGGGCAAAAGGGAAAAAAATTATAAGGAATGAAATTTTAATCAGGAAACTAAACTTAAAATAAATAAGGTAATTAAATGTCGGCTTATTTTCTTTTTTTATAGAGAAAAAAGCTGACAATTATTGGCACCAGACAGTCTCTCGGATTTTCAAGGTCCGTAAGATTTCCACATTTTTACTCCATATTGAAGGCCATAGACAAATAATTTTTATTTTTTGTTTTAAATTTTTATTTTTATTTTTTCAACCCCTTATACAGGAAGTTTAATTACTTTCCTTATTAAATACGTTTCGAAATGTATGATATTAAAAAAAATTTTAAAACGATCTTGAATCACGAGAAAATAACGCGGAAGCCAAATTTTTCATGTTTTCTTAAGTGCTCCATTTACGAATGTGTTTTAATTAAGAAAAAAAAAATCTTTTTAACTTTTTCAGAAAATAAATTATTGAAATACCCATATTGGGAAATGGGTCATCCAGTTTTTTGCCGCAAAAAACCTCCAAGTTCCGTGATTTTTTTTTTTTTTTTTTTGGCCGTGAAAACCATTACATTTTGGGCGCTTTTCTCCATTTTGTGTTTCTCAAAAAGTTATTGTGATACCCTCTACCCGTGAAACCTCGATGAAAAAAGTTTATACTCTGCTTATAATTTTCATCATTTCCTAACTAACGTTTATTGTGATACCCTCGATAGATGGTTTTCGGGAAGGTTTCATCGTATTTGTCAGTCTTCGCCATTTTCTGCCGCCATTCTCATAAGTAAAAAATTCAGACAAAAGAAGAATGTACGAAAATATGTTGACATAACCCGGCACTCTTTAAGTCCTTACGAAACTTTTTAAAGATAAAAATAGAAAAGAAGGTCAAATCATTGTTTTGATTTTTTTTTATTTCGTAACGCATTGAACTATTCCGTTGTCATCTGTCATCTCGTTTTCAAGGTTAAAATAGATAAGTCGGGTTGAAAGTATTTTAATTAAAAAGTAATAGGCGGCGTTTTTAGCGGATACTTCAGTACATGACGTTTCTACGAAATAAAATGCCCGGAAAAGTTTACAGGGAGAATAACTCGAAAAAAATTCGGTTGAAATATGGTTTCTAGGCCTAAAAATCGATTAAAACCAGCCATTGGAGTCTGCAAGTACTTGTATGAAGAGCTTCCAAAGAAAACTTCCTTAAAGAAAAGTAAAAATATAGGAGGGGGAAGTATATAGGAGGGGAAGTGTAACGGAGGTGGAAGTATAACGGAACGAAAGTATAATGAAGGGAGTAAAGTATAAAGGAGGGGGAAGTTATTTTTATTTATTTTTTCGAAAAATTTTCTGAGTTTTTTTTTTCGAAAAATTTTCCGAGTTTTCTTTTCTAAATTTACGCTTTTTTTTCTTCTTTTTTTGAAAAATTTTTAAGTTCTTTTTTTTGAAATTTTTTTAAGTTGCAAGGTAGAAATTGAGCTCTTTGGCCTACGGGCGTGCCTCTCGTAATGGGTAGAAGTATGAAATTTCTACTAAAAAAATAATAATTTAAAAAGTGGCAATTTTTTTACACCAAAAATTTTTAAAAAATATAAGGAGTAATTGGTGAAAATTTAGTGAAAATCGGATTAACGGTTCTGCCGCAGCGAATTTTTTAAAATTTCAAACAGACATATCTCCGCCATTTTTTCGAAATTCAAAAATCACACACTCTTCTTCACCGGCTAAAGAAATTTGTGTGAAAATTTGGTGAAAGTCGGATGAAAACTGTGGCCGTGAAGTGTTCCGGAAAAAAATGCTACGGACGGCCGGCCGGAGCAACAGACAAATTCGATTTGATCCTCCGGGGTCAACCCCTCCCAAAAAACCCGACGTGGGGGTATCACAATAACTTCTCTAAGGAAGTTGAAACCGACAAAAACGCCTGTAAATTCGAAGAGGAGCGCATTTTCTCGTAAATCGCAAAGTGCATAAGGTTTATCGGCGGTTTTTGGCCCTTAAAACTTGAAAACGCCCGAAAATCCAGTAAAAATTAGGTTTTTTTGGACGAAAACCCGAAAAAAAAGAGGGTTGGTTGGAATGGCAATATGGCTGGATGCTCCCATCTGGGCCCTAATTCGGGGTACATAAAAATTGTAATGTAAAAAAAAATTATATTTAAAAAGTCTTATCGGAAGTGATTTCTGGACGTTGTGTTGGCGAGTCAAGTATGTCATCCGTTCAGGGTATGAGTTCACCCTTGACCGTTTAAAAGAAAAATAATTTTTCTCATTTTTTGGGATCCGAAAAAATTTAAAATGAGTTTGAGGCAAAAAAACCGCAACTCGACCAAAGACCTCGAAGGATCTTTTTCTTTTTTTAAAACGGGTTTTTAGAGCTTCTTTTTTATTTGTTCTTCTCCGAAAACTACGTCATCGCATGGCATAAATTTCATTAAATTTTTTATTTTGTATGACGAAACTAAAATTTCCAAAGGGCTGGAAGTCGACTAACTTAAACTTTCGGCGGTGGAGGATGAGTAATGTTTTGTTTATCAACAAGCGGGTCGTCGGACGTCAGAAGGGTCATCCTCCCGCTACGGGGGATTCCCTTTCGACGGAGCGTAAAAGCGGCCGTCATTCACAAAAAACCAGCTTCTCGAAACTTTCCTTTTTATTCCACGCCTTCCCCAAGTCGTACAACAAACACCAATTGCCCAGCAACTCCTTTTTACTTTTTAAAATAATTAGACCATGGCACCAAAGAATTGAAGTTCACATAACAAGAAACTTGTGCTTTAATTTGTAAAAATACGGACGGGGTCGACTTGATGATTTACTTAAAATGTCGATCTTCTTGCAAAACAATGTCACGAACTAAACAGATTCTTAAGATTCCACTTTCAAATGAAAAGAGATTCACGGAGTTAACAATGGAGGTGTCACTCAAAACCGAATCGGGGCGTAAAACGTATTTTCGACTAATCCAATGCCTTCTTAATTAAAAACGGGTTTTTTTCGACACGCGGAAACACGTTTCCTAGATATTTCCAATAACTTCCGTCCTTGAAAATATTTTTTATTCCATCTCTCTCTTTTAAAATTTTTTTGTAAAATGAAGGAAGTACAGTCCGGTGAAGGGTTCTCCTTGATAATAGCCAATATAGGCAAATTACAACTGGGATAATTGGAAAGCAGGCTTGTTTCTTTTTAACCTTGTCGCCGTTCGACAACCTCAGAAAACTCGATTTATTTCGAGATCCTTCAAAACTGCCGATTATTAGATCAAGGAGATACAGCCGGAAATAAATTATTGGGTCGATATTATAGGTTTTTTTAGGCTCTAGGGTAAATAATGTCGCTACTGTAGGCGTAGTTTTTTTTTGTAAAATCCTTGCTTTTGTTTTCCTAGGAAATCTTATTTTATTGAAAGTAAAAAGCTGTTTAGATTTCCTGAAACTTTTCCCTTTTTTTAATTAGCATTCTAAGTTAAAATAATGGTGCAAGCCTTCGAAAATTCCTGAAAATCTGCAGAAAAAGAAAGAAGACCGCTACAAACTGTATATCGAGGGTGTCGCAATAACTTTTTGAGAAGGGATAAATGAAGAAGAAATTGATGTAATTTTAAATTTCATACTTCCCTTGTTATACTTCCCCTCCCATATACTTCCCCCTCCGTTATACTTCCCCCTCCTATATACTTCCTCTTCCCATATACTTTCCCTCCTATATGTTACTTCTCTTAAGGAAGTTTTCGTTGGAACCTCTTCAAACCAGTACTTTTGTATTGCGAAAAACAGCTTAAAATTCAGAAAAAAATTAATGAAATACTGTTCTACCACCACAACGAATCTGAAAAAATTATGAGAGGTACATTTTAGGTCCTTTTTGAGAGCTGTATTAATTTGGTGTTGCCAAAGCGATCAGAAGGCTTAATAAATTTTTAAACAGATTTAAGATTGATAAGACGGTTTTAAGAGCTTTTAGAAGGTTTTTTACGGTGTTAAAGGTGTGAAGGTGTTAAAGGACTTAAGAAAAGGTGTTAAGGGTGATAAGACGGCTTTCATAGCAATACGAACAGTTTTGAGAGACTTTTGAAGGTTTAAGAGAGCGATCAGAAGGTTTTTAGGCATATAATTACAGTTTAACTCGTAGAAAATTTTTATTAGGTATTAAAAAGACCATTCATATCGTAGAAAGTTTGTATTAGAGGATAAAATGTCTATTATTCTCGTCAAATAAGGTTCGTTTGTGGCTGAAATATCCATTCGCCTCGTAGAAAAAGGTTCATTTGAGGCTCATAGATGATTTATCTCGTTGTAAAAGGTTCATTTGTGACTAAAACATCCATTCACCTCGTAGAAAAAGGTTCATTTATGGCTAAAATATACATTCACCTTGAATAAAAAGGTTCATTTGAGGCTCATAGATGATTTACCTCGTAGAAAAAGATTCATTTGTGGCTAAAACATCCATTCACCTCTCAAAAGTTATAAAAATTAATTTTTCACAAGCTTGGGAAAAATTTCAAAAAATTCTCAAAGATGCGTATTTAGATGCTTAAAGTTTTTCTTAAAAATGAGCTCTGTGGGATCAGCTTTTCAGTTATTTAGGCTTTCCTTAAAAAAAGAAAAACCCCGTTTTTCTCAAAAACCGTTAGGTTTTTTGATCTCAAATTTATGTCAGTTCTTATTAACATCTGGAATTTTTTCGGCAAAAATCGGAGTAAGGGCAAAAATGCCCCCCTTATCATTAGCCCGAAAAATCCAAGAAAAACGTCCTAATGTCTGATAAAAAGGGTGTTTACGACGAGTAAAACGCCAAAAAAGGGTGTTTCGTTACGGTGGGAGGGCATAAGAGGTTACATTTTTTAATTTTTCTACCTTTAAATTATTTTTTAAAAGTAAAATGACAAAAAATTCTGTTTGTTTGTTTCTAAAAAAAAGGCCGGAAACGTTGCAGTTTGGCCTAGGTCGGAGAACTCGCCAAGATTTCGGATCCTTTTCCTTTCACCGCGGCAATAACACGCACTCGTGCATTGTCAAGGATCTTTTGCGCTTTAAGGTCTTTTGTGTTTAATTTTCGTTCCCTCTCGCCTTCGTTATTTTAAATCGATTCTCTCACAATTTTTTCCCCTCTCCTCAGATATCGAGGAAGTAGAAGATTCCCGCGATAAACGGTGACATCATGCAAAGGTGTCAAGGACGTTCAAGGCCAGTGACCAATAACATTAAACAATAAAAAATTAAAACAAAAATTTTTTTTTAACCTTTTTTTATTGACCTTCAAAAACGCCCAACATTGGGATTTTATTCGTCACACTTCTTGATAAAACGATAAGGAAAGGTTTTACTTTTATTTATCAACAAAAAACCGTTCTTCTGAGAAACGAGTCGTACATTCTAAAACGTTCATGAAGGGGATTCCCACTTCTCCTTTCTCCATATTCCCTATCAGGAAGGCACCGGTGTAAAACTACGTCCATATTTTACGATCTAAATAGAAAACATAATAAGACGTGGGTAGATCGATCTCGAGAGGAAATTGACTCAAAAGTGGGAAAAAGTCATCTATCTACCGCTTTCGCAATTAAAAAGTTTATGCTAAAAAAAAAGTTTATACTGAAAATGCTTGTCTGGAGCTGTCCCAGATGGGAACTTCCTCAAAGTAGGGAAATTTAATTATTTTTCATCCCCGAGCATCGAAAAAAATTGTTTAACCATCAAGGTAGAACAAAAGACTTCGCCCAGCCAAATCGGCGTGAATACCCCACACTTCTATCGAAAAAAAGACAAATCTCCTCCATTTTTCGAATTTCAAAAAAAAAGCAATCAGCATTTCGTTGCGTTAGTTCTAACACCGGCTATCTCATTTTTCCTAGGTTTTCAGGAGAGCCAAAATACGGATTAATTTCTCATTGGAATAAATGCATCACCTGTTGGCTAAATCGTGAACTACACGTTTTCTATTGGTAATAGGGTTAAACTACCAACGGAATTCGATTCTCCACAAAATTTACCATCAGAAACAATGCCAAACTCAAAATTGATGAAAAATTAGATAGCCGGTGTTAGAACTAACGCGACGATTTTCAAAGTAACTACGTAAGCAAGATTCAGTGAAAATTTGGTGAAAATTGACGTCCTGAAGTGCTCTGGAAAAAAATGGGAGTTACAATAACTTCTTGTGGAATGTAATATTTTTTCCCCGGGTGTCATTTTACTTTAAAACTTTTATTGTTAAGTTATGAAAATAAATAAGCTTTGTTCCAACCGCCGTTTGAAACTGATTTGAAACTCCTGGAGCATGTGCAGAAGGATTTGCACGTCAAATTTGACCTCAGATGACTTTGGATTTGACAAATCAACGATTCGAATGACACCCAAATCCTTCTGCGCATGCTCCATGAGTTTCAAACCAGTTTTCAAACTGCGGTTGGAACAAAGCTAATGTAACCGCTTTTCCCTTCCAATTTACTTTCTCAGACATTGTGATACCCTTAATAGATGGTTTTCACGAAGGAGTTTTCAATATACTTAGACTAGCGATCTTAATCGATCTTAAAACTGCCGTTACCGTCTTTAGCGAAATAATTTCGTTTTTTAAAATTTTAGGACTTTTTCATATTTTGTTTTGCCGATAAACCTCTAACTAACAGTTTCAAGGGTTTTTACATGGTTTTTTCGGGCGGAAAATCAATTTTTACACAATTTGGGGGGCCATTTTTTAAATTTCTCAAAAAGTTATTGTGGTACCCTTGTTTTCAGGGAGGGGTCTAGGACAAATGAAACAAATTTTAGTCCAAAAATCAAGTTTTTGGAGAGGAAAAAAAACTGTTAAAATGCTTGAGATTCATGGTTGAAAAAAAAAATTGGTGGGTAAAAATAGCGATCCAAGCAAAATCAATTATTTTATCGCAAAATCGATCATTTATCGGGTAAAGTTTTTTGTTATTGTTACGTTAAGGAAATCATTTACCCTTGGAAATTAATCGGATCAAAATTGTAATTTAAAATAAATTCTTTTGAGCAGAAGGTGGCTTTTGTCTTATTGACATGGAAAGGA
>JACGAQ010002108.1:0-46193 GCA_014119065.1 Orius insidiosus | reverse complement strand
AATTTTACGTGCAAATCCGCACATGCTCCAGGAGTTTCAAATCAGTTTTAAACCACGGTTGGAACAAAGCTATTATTTATTTTCATAACTTAAACAATGAAAGTTTTAAAGTAAATTGACCCGGGGGGAAAAAATATTAAATTCCACAAGAAGTTATGTGACAACCATTTTTTTCCAGAGTACTTCAGGACTCAATTTTTTTCACCAAATTTTCACTGAATCTTGCTACGTAGTTATGTTGAAAATCGTCGCGTTAGTTCTAACACCGGCTATCTCTTTCTTTTTTAAATCAATTTTGAGTTTGGCATTGTTTCTGACGGTAAATTTTGTGGAGAATCGAATTCCGTTGGTAGTTTAACCCTATTACCAACAGAAAACGTGTAGTTCACGATTTAGCCAACAGGTGATGCATTTATTCCAATGAGAAATTAATCCGTATTTTGGCTCTCCTGAAAACCTAGGAAAAATGAGATAGCCGGTGTTAGAACTAACGCAACGAAATGCTGATTGCTTTTTTTTGAAATTCGAAAAATGGAGGAGATTTGTCTTTTTTTCGATAGAAGTGTGGGGTGTTCACGCCCGATTTGGCTGGGGGAAGTCTTTTGTTCTACCTTGATGGTTAAACAATTTTTTTCGATGCTCGGGATGAAAAATAATTAAATTTCCCTACTTTGAGGAAGTTCCCATCTGGGACAGCTCCAGACAAGCATTTTCAGTATAAACTTTTTTTAGCATAAACTTTTTAATTGCGAAAGAGGTAGATAATGACTTTTTCCCACTTTTGAGTCAATTTCCTCTCGAGATCGATCTACCCACGTCTTATTATGTTTTCTATTTAGATCGTAAAATATGGACGTAGTTTTACACCGGTGCCTTCCTGATAGGGAATATGGAGAAAGGAGAAGTGGGAATCCCCTTCATGAACGTTTTAGAATGTACGACTCGTTTCTCAGAAGAACGGTTTTTTGTTGATAAATAAAAGTAAAACCTTTCCTTATCGTTTTATCAAGAAGTGTGACGAATAAAATCCCAATGTTGGGCGTTTTTGAAGGTCAATAAAAAAAAGGTTAAAAAAAATTTTTGTTTTAATTTTTTATTGTTTAATGTTATTGGTCACTGGCCTTGAACGTCCTTGACACCTTTGCATGATGTCACCGTTTATCGCGGGAATCTTCTACTTCCTCGATATCTGAGGAGAGGGGAAAAAATTGTGAGAGAATCGATTTAAAATAACGAAGGCGAGAGGGAACGAAAATTAAACACAAAAGACCTTAAAGCGCAAAAGATCCTTGACAATGCACGAGTGCGTGTTATTGCCGCGGTGAAAGGAAAAGGATCCGAAATCTTGGCGAGTTCTCCGACCTAGGCCAAACTGCAACGTTTCCGGCCTTTTTTTTAGAAACAAACAAACAGAATTTTTTGTCATTTTACTTTTAAAAATTTTTAAAGGTAGAAAAATTAAAAAATGTAACCCTTATGCCCTCCCACCGTAAACGAAACACCCTTTTTTGGCGTAAACACCCTTTTTATCAGACATTAGGACGTTTTTCTTGGCGGGCTAATGATAAGGGGGGCATTTTTGCCCTTACTCCGATTTTTGCCGAAAAAATTCCAGAAGATGCATCTCTATGTTAATAAGAACTGACATAAATTTGAGATCAAAAAACCAACGGTTTTTGAGAAAAACGGGGTTTTTCTTTTTTTTTAAGGAAAGCCTAAATAACTGAAAAGCTGATCCCACAGAGCTCATTTTTAAGAAAAACTTTAAGCATCTAAATACGCATCTTTGAGAATTTTTTGAAATTTTTCCCAAGCTTGTGAAAAATTAATTTTTATAACTTTTGAGAGGTGAATGGATGTTTTAGCCACAAATGAATCTTTTTCTACGAGGTAAATCATCTATGAGCCTCAAATGAACCTTTTTACTAGGTGAATGTATATTTTAGCCACAATGAACCTTTTTCTACGAGGTGAATGGATGTTTTAGCCACAAATGAACCTTTTACTACGAGATAAATCATCTATGAGCCTCAAATGAACCTTTTTCTTCAAGGTGAATGTATTTTAGCCACAAATGAACCTTTTTCTACGAGGTGAATGGATGTTTTAGCCACAAATGAACCTTTTACAACGAGATAAATCATCTATGAGCCTCAAATGAACCTTTTTCTACGAGGTGAATGGATATTTCAGCCACAAACGAACCTTTTTTGGTAATAGCATTTTATCCTCAAATACAAACTTTCTACGATATGAATGGTCTTTTTAATACCTAATAAAAATTTTCTACGAGTTAAACTGTAATTTTATGCCTAAAAACCTTCTGATCGCTCTCTTAAACCTTCAAAAGTCTCTCAAAACTGTTCGTATTGCTATGAAAGCCGTCTTATCACTCTTAACACCTTTTCTTAAGTCCTTTAACACCTTCACACCTTTAACACCGTAAAAAACCTTCTAAAAGCTCTTAAAACCGTCTTATCAATCTTAAATCTGTTTAAAAATTTATTAAGCCTTCTGATCGCTTTGGCAACACCAATTAATACAGCTCTCAAAAAGGACCTAAAATGTACCTCTCATAATTTTTTCGATTCGTTGTGGTGGTAGAACAGTATTTCATAAATTTTTTTCTGAATTTTAAGCTGTTTTTCGCAATAAAAAGTACTGGTTTGAAGAGGTTCCAACGAAAACTTCCTTAAAGAGAAGTAACAATATAGGAGGGAAAGTATATGGGAAGAGGAATTATATAGGAGGGGGAAGTATAACGGAGGGGACGTCAAACGGAGGGGGAAGTATATGGGAGGGGAAGTATAACAAGGGAAGTATGAAATTTAAAATTACATCAATTTCTTCTTCACTTATCCCTTCTCAAAAAGTTATTGCGACACCCTCGATATACAGTTTGTAGCGGTCTTCTTTCTTTTTCTGCAGATTTTCAGGAATTTTCGAAGGCTTGCACCATTATTTTAACTTAGAATGCTAATTAAAAAAAGGGAAAAGTTTCAGGAAATCTAAACAGCTTTTTACTTTCAATAAAATAAGATTTCCTAGGAAAACAAAAGCAAGGATTTTACAAAAAAAAACTACGCCTACAGTAGCGACATTATTTACCCTAGAGCCTAAAAAAACCTATAATATCGACCCAATAATTTATTTCCGGCTGTATCTCCTTGATCTAATAATCGGCAGTTTTGAAGGATCTCGAAATAAATCGAGTTTTCTGAGGTTGTCGAACGGCGACAAGGTTAAAAAGAAACAAGCCTGCTTTCCAATTATCCCAGTTGTAATTTGCCTATATTGGCTATTATCAAGGAGAACCCTTCACCGGACTGTACTTCCTTCATTTTACAAAAAAATTTTAAAAGAGAGAGATGGAATAAAAAATATTTTCAAGGACGGAAGTTATTGGAAATATCTAGGAAACTTGTTTCCGCGTGTCGAAAAAAACCCGTTTTTAATTAAGAAGGCATTGGATTAGTCGAAAATACGTTTTACGCCCCGATTCGGTTTTGAGTGACACCTCCATTGTTAACTCCGTGAATCTCTTTTCATTTGAAAGTGGAATCTTAAGAATCTGTTTAGTTCGTGACATTGTTTTGCAAGAAGATCGACATTTTAAGTAATCATCAAGTCGACCCCGTCCGTATTTTTACAAATTAAAGCACAAGTTTCTTGTTATGTGAACTTCAATTCTTTGGTGCCATGGTCTAATTATTTTCAAAAGTAAAAAGGAGTTGCTGGGCAATTTGGTGTTTGTTGTACGACTTGGGGAAGGCGTGGAATAAAAAGGAAAGTTTCGAGAAGCTGGTTTTTTGTGAATGACGGCCGCTTTTACGCTCCGTCGAAAGGGAATCCCCGTAGCGGGAGGATGACCCGTCTGACGTCCGACGACCCGCTTGTTGATAAACAAAACATTACTCATCCTCCACCGCCGAAAGTTTAAGTTAGTCGACTTCCAGCCCTTTGGAAATTTTAGTTTCGTCATACAAAATAAAATTTAATAAAATTTATGCCATACATGACGTAGTTTTCGGAGAAGAACAAATAAAAAGAAGCTCTAAAAACCCGTTTTAAAAAAAGAAAAAGATCCTTCGAGGTCTTTGGTCGAGTTGCGGTTTTTTTGCCTCAAACTCATTTTAAATTTTTTCGGATCCCAAAAATGAGAAAAATTATTTTTCTTTTAAACGGTCAAGGGTGAACTCATACCCTGAACGGATGACATACTTGACTCGCCAACACAACGTCCAGAAATCACTTCCGATAAGACTTTTTAAATATAATTTTTTTTACATTACAATTTTTATGTACCCCGAATTAGGGCCAGATGGGAGCTTCCAGCCATATTGCCATTCCAACCAACCCTCTTTTTTTTTTCGGTTTTCGTCCAAAAAAACCTAATTTTTACTGGATTTTCGGGCGTTTTTTAAGTTTTAAGGGCCAAAAACCGCCGATAAACCTTATGCACTTTGCGATTTACGAGAAAATGCGCTCCTCTTCGAATTTACAGGCGTTTTGTCGGTTTCAACTTCCTTAAAGAAGTTATTGTGATACCCTCCACGTCGGGTTTTTTGGGAGGGGTGGACCCCGGAGGATCAAATCGAATTTGTCTGTTGCTCCGGCCGGCCGTCCGTAGCATTTTTTTCCGGAACACTTCACGGCCACAGTTTTCATCCGATTTCACCAAATTTTCACACAAATTTCTTTAGCCGGTGAAGAAGATTGAGGCATTTTTGAATTTCGAAAAAATGGCGGGATATGTCTGTTTGAAATTTTAAAAAATTCGCTGCGGCAGAACCGTTAATCCGATTTTCACTAAATTTTCACCAATTACTCCTTATATTTTTAAGAATTTTTGGTGTAAAAAAATTGCCACTTTTTAAATTATTTTTTTTTAGTAGAAATTTCATACTTCTACCCATTACGAGAGGCACGCCCGTAGGCCAAAGAGCTCAATTTCTACCTTGCAACTTAAAAAAAGTTCCGGTTTGAAGAGCTTCCAACGATAACTTCCTCAAGGATACAGGAGGAAGTATTAAGTAGGAAACACAGGTAAATGTACGTGGAGGGAAGCAAATTCAATAGTACTTTTCATTCAAATTTAATTCAATTAGTAAAACCCAATTTTAACATACAATCTGTGCATAGTAAAACATTTATGCATAATAAAATAGAAATTTTAGGTATTTTTTGTTGTTCATTTTCTGTTTTTTGAAAAAAAAAATAAAAATTAAGTACCTAATAAATCGCCATTTTATTTTCCGTTAAAAAAATTCTTGAGGAAGTTAAACAAAAAAAAAAAAAAAATTATTTTGAAAATTTATATCAAGGTAGAAATTCAGTACGGTTAGCCAAAGAGAGGCCGCCCTCGAGCCGGCGAAGTGACTCACATTTCTGCCTAGAAAAATTATTAAGTAAAAAAAATTTTGGAAAATTAAAATTTTAAAAACATGGAAAATTTTTAAATAATTCAAGGAATGTTTAGTGAAAATTTGGTGAAGATCGGACCAACGGTACGCCCACAGCGCTCATTTTAAATCTTTGAACAGTCATATCTCCGCCATTTTGAAAAATTTCGAAAAAAGCTCTCGTCATTTTCAAGATTTCTGTGAAAGGAAGCTTGTGTATAAATTTGGTGAAGATCGGATGAAAATTGCGGCCGTGAAGTGTTCCGGAAAAAGTGGCGACGGACGGCCGGCACCACAGACAAAGTCAGGATCGGCAAAGATCACTTATCAGATTTATCCTACGGGGTCTGGAAGACCCTTTCTAGTAAACAGGGGGTCGGAGGGTATACAGTAACTTCTTGAGGAAGTTAATTTCAAAAAAAAGTACTTAAAAAATTTTTCAAAAAAAGAAGAAAAAGTTCCGGTTTGAAGAGCTTCCAACGATAACTTCCTCAAGGATACAGGAGGAGGAAGTATTAAGTAGGAGAACTAAATTTTTGTAAAAGTTGTGAAATAAATTTGGTGGGTATCGCAGTAAGTCTTGAGGAAGTTAGAAATTTTAGGTATTTTTTGTGTTCGTTTTCTGTTTTTTGAAAAAAAAAAAAATAAAAATTAAGTACCTAATAAATCGCCATTTTATTTTCCGTTAAAAAAATTCTTGAGGAAGTTAAAAAAAAAAAAAAAAAAAATTATTTTGAAAATTTTATATCAAGGTAGAAATTCAGTACGGTTAGCCAAGAGAGGCCGCCCTCGAGCCGGCGAAGTGACTCACATTTCTGCCTAGAAAAATTATAAGTAAAAAAATTTTGGAAAATTAAAATTTTAAAAACATGGAAAATTTTTAAATAATTCAAGGAATGTTTAGTGAAAATTTGGTGAAGATCGGACCAACAGTACGCCCACAGCGCTCATTTTAAATCTTTGAACAGTCATATCTCCGCCATTTTGAAAAATTTCGAAAAAGCTCTCGTCATTTTCAAGATTTCTGTGAAAGGAAGCTTGTGTATAAATTTGGTGAAGATCGGATGAAAATTGCGGCGTGAAGTGTTCCGGAAAAAGTGGCGACGGACGGGCCGGACGGCCGGGGCCGGACGGCCGGACGGCGGACGGCCAGACGGCCGGACGGCCGGACGGCCGGCACCACAGACAAGTCAGGATCGGCAAGATCACTTATCAGATTTATCCTACGGGGTCTGGAAGACCCTTTTCTAGTAACAGGGGGTCGGAGGGTATCACAGTAACTTCTTGAGGAAGTTAAAAACTCGGAAAATTTTTCGAAAAAAAAACTCGGAAAATTTTTCGAAAAAATAATAAAATAACTTCCCTCCTTTATAACTTTTCCTCCCTTCATTATACTTTCGTTCCCTTATACTTCCACCTCCTATATTTTTACTTTTCTTTAAGGAAGTTTCTTTGGAAGCTCTTCATACAAGTACTTGCAGACTCCAATGGCTGGTTTTAATCGATTTTTAGGCCTAGAAACCATATTTCAACCGAATTTTTTTCGAGTTATTCTCCCTGTAAACTTTTCCGGGCATTTTATTTCGTAGAAACGTCATGTACTGAAGTATCCGCTAAAAACGCCGCCTATTACTTTTAATTAAAATACTTTCAACCCGACTTATCTATTTTAACCTTGAAAACGAGATGACAGATGACAACGGAATAGTTCAATGCGTTACGAAATAAAAAAAAATCAAAACAATGATTTGACCTTTCTTTTCTATTTTTATCTTTAAAAAGTTTCGTAAGGACTTAAAGAGTGCCGGGTCTTATTGTCAACATATTTTCGTACATTCTTCTTTTGTCTGAATTTTTTACTTATACATGAAAAATTTGGCTTCCGCGTTATTTCTCGTGATTCAAGATCGTTTTAAAATTTTTTTTAATATCATACATTTCGAACGTATTTAATAAGGAAGTATTAAACTTCCTATAAGGGGTTGAAAAAAAAAAATAAAAATTTAAAACAAAAAATAAAAATTATTTGTCTCATGGCCTTCAATATGGAGTAAAATGTGGAAATCTTACGGACCTTGAAAATCCGAGAGACTGTCTGGTGCCAATAATTGTCAGCTTTTTTCTCTATAAAAAAAGAAAATAAGCCGACATTTAATTACCTTATTTATTTTAAGTTTAGTTTCCTGATTAAAATTTCATTCCTTATAATTTTTTCCCTTTTGCCCTAATCTTTCGACTATGAAACAACCTCTCACCCAACCAATCTTTCTGCCATGAAAACAATTCTCAGATCCTTTCTACCTTTCTACCCTGAAACACCCTTAATACCGATCTTTCTGCCATGTCAAAACCTTTTTTTTCCGACGTTTCTGCCATAGAAACCAAAATTTTCCTTAATCTTTCGACCATGAAACAACCTCTACCCCACCCCAATCTTTCTGCCATGAAACAACGCTCCCCGATCTTTTTTAAATGAAAAAACCTTTTTTTTCCCCGATCTTTCTATCCTGAAACACCCTTAATACCGATCTTTCTGCCATGGTAAAACCTTTCTTTACGACGTTTCTGCCATAGTAAACCCTTTCCC
Organism: Orius insidiosus; assembly: GCA_014119065.1. Classification (NCBI taxonomy): domain Eukaryota; kingdom Metazoa; phylum Arthropoda; class Insecta; order Hemiptera; family Anthocoridae; genus Orius; species Orius insidiosus. Next base: position 38,204 of record JACGAQ010002108.1, on the reverse strand, counting down.
CTGACGTTTTTTCCTGACCCCCCCCCTCACCGACGTTTCTGCCATAGAAACCATATTTTTCCTTTTCTTTCGCCCATGAAACCTCTACCCCACCCAATCTTTCTGCCATGAAACAACCTTTACCGATCCTTTCTACCTTTCTAATCTGAAACACCCTTAATACCGAGTTCTGCCATGGCAAAACCTTTTTTTCCGACGTTTCTGCCATAGAAACCAAAATTTCCTTAATCTTTCGACCATGCAACAACCTGTACACCAACCCAATCTTTCCATCATTAAACACACCTGACCCCGATCTTTTCTAAATAATACAACTTTTTTCTTTCTTTTTTTTCCATCTTTCAGCCCTGAAACACCATAATACCGATGTTTCTGCCATGGTAAAACCTTTTTCCCGACGTTTCTGCCATAGAAACCATATTTTTCCATAATCTTTCGACCATGAAACAACCTTCCCCTGATCTTTTCTAATAAAAACAACGTTTTTTTCGATCTTTCTACCCTGATACACCCTTAATATTGATCTTTCTGCCATGTTAAAATTTTTTTACGACGTTTCTGCCATGGCCCCCCCCCCCCGACATTTCGGCCATAGAAACCATATTTTTCCTTAATCTTTCGACCATGAAACAACCTCTCCCCCACCCCAATCTTTCTACCATGGTAAAAACTTCTTTTTTTTTGTGCCCTAAGAACGTCCGAAAACTGAGTTTCATCGATTTTTAGACCTAGAAACCTGAATTTTCTCGGGTTTTAAACTCAAAAATATCCCTAAAAAATTTCCCGAGTATTTTCCTGGGCTTTCGTCCTAGAAACCACATTTTTACTTGATTTCTGTCCGTTTTCCTAGGCTTTCAATGTCAGAGACCCCTTATAAACCTGATTCTAACACTTTTTGATAGTTTTCAAAAATGGCTCCTCTTTTTACCTTATTTACCTGCTTTTATCTAGGTTTTTTAGCTATTAAAATCCTTTTTACTGCTTGCTAAACATTTCCGAGCTTCATTCTATAATTACCTGTCGGATAAAAGTTAATAACTTCTTCCTTATTAAGATTAATCTTAATAAAACGGCCCGTGGGGAAAATAACATAATTTTTACCTTGAGTCATAGATGCATTAGAAAATATTCCGATGATAAAAAAAGGTTCGAAAATCAAGAAAAAAAGTTAGGGAATCCCAAACTCACATATGGGGAATTTATAGTTTCTGAGAAACGAAAGCGATGAGACTTAATGAGTTATTCAGGTTTATAACCTCTGGTGGCAGAAAACGCAAAAAGTTCTCACTCAACAAAATTAAAAAATCACTTGTGATCACCCAAAAGTTACCATCATTTTTTTAACTGACGTATCTATAAATAGATATAAAAAACATAAACTTAATTATATAAAAATTTGATTTTTAATGCAACGGAAAGATGGGACGATTTACTTAAAGAATTCGAAAGGGAAAAACCTTATAATTTTATCAATTTAGTGCCCACGGCTCTTCAAAAAAAAAAAAAAAAAAAATCCCTATTTTTCCATCAATTTTATTGGTTCTTTGAAAAAAGGAAAACCGCTGGAAAATCCCGGATGAAAATTCTAAAGCTTACCTTTTGAGCACTGTAGTTGTATCTGATTTCTTGCCAATAAATTAAAAATCATAAATTTTTTTAAGCCATCCATAGTTAGATAACTAATTCTCGGGCGTGTCTTTCAAGTAGCCCTCTTATTGGTCGAAATCTGACTAGGACAAAACAGGAAAAATAATTGCATAACTTGTGTTTTCCAAGGTCTATATTTTTTATACTTGAAAAAAATTCATTATCTTTGAGGCGTGGATCATAAATTAAATATCAATCAAAGGATAAAGATGAGAAGATACAATGTTGCAATTTGATTTTTAGGCCATGAGTGCATTGTCCCAGAAAATTGAACCTTGTGAATACAATTTTTAAAATAGGGGCTTAAAAATGAAATAATTTCATTTTTTTTCTTTCACTATTTTAAAAATCCAGTTCACCTAGAAAAATACAAAAAAAAAGCAAGACAGAAGGTGTGTCATGTGATTTTATTTAACTTTTATTACTTCTAATTAACGTCTCAGCTTGCCAAGATATTCTTTCAACCCAGTAATTTAAAACGATCACAATGGTGCGTTTTTGTTTCATGAAGAAATTGCTTAAGAAGTCGATATTAAATGGATTATCGCTCTACCTACGGTATCAGGATGTCGTAAAATTAATAGAAATATAATTTTAACCTTGGGATTCAAATCCGGTTGAGTTAAAAAGGCGGTAAAAGTGGGCTTATGTTGTGCACGAAACTTTTTCTGTAATCCCTGAAGGGGGCAAAAAAAGTCTTCTGGTAAAATATATACAAATGCCCAAGTTTTTAGAGGTAATTTCCCACTGAAGTATTTGAATTTTGACCAGTTCCTCCGATTTTAAAAACAGTTTGGCCAACCTGGGATAGACTTTGTTGTTTTCATACGCTGACCTATTCCTGACCTATTCCAATTAATTCTTCGGAACGAGATTTCGAATTGAAAACCGTCGCAAATCAAAGATCCCTTTTGTCGGGCGGCCTCGTTTTTGAACTTTTCATCTTCATTGTTGTCTCCCACACAATTATTCATTAGGACCAGGAAGCTCGTACTATTAATCTACAACAATGATTTCTGATAGAAAACAAAATTTTTTTTACTTTTATTTTGGCTTTTTATTGCCCTTGTTGAACATACTTCGTCGTAGATACCCTTTTTATCAGCCATTAGGACGTTTTTCTTGGAATTTAGACCATTTTCTTGGTATTTTGGCCGTGAAATAAATTGCATCAATTTTAGGCTTTTTTCTCCATTTATCTCTTCTCAAAAAGTACGGTAAAATTTTTATACCTTTTTAATGCCCTTTGAACATCCTTCTTTGTAAACACCCTTTTTATCAATTAGGACGTTTTTCTTGGATTTTTTGGCCGACTCTATCGAACGCAGCTGGTTGTGTTGTTCCACGTAACAAATCCACAAAGCACCTCAGATATCAAACCCGAATATGATCCGTCTAGGAGTTATGATTTTTCTTTAATTTTCTCACGAAAACCATGTGTCTTTTTCCATTTAGAAACATTTTAGCATTGGTTGAATCTATCGAACCCAGCTTGTTCTCTTCTTCCAAGCACATGTACGGTACCTCGGATATCAACCCGAACCGATTCGATCCGTCTAGCAGTTATGATTTTTCACGAAAACCACGTTTTCTTTCCATTTAGAAATATTTTAGCCTTGGTTGAATCTATCGAACCCAGCTGGTTCTCTTCTTCCAAGCACATATAAGGTTCCTCGGATATCAACCCGAACAGACTCGATCTGTCTAGTAGTTATAATTTTTCCACGGTTTTTCCACGAAAACCACGTATTCTTTTCATTAGAAAACACAATTCAGCCTCAGTTGAATCTATCGATCCCAGCTGTTCCACTCTTTCAAAAAAATCCAAAATATTAGCTTTGTTCCAACCGCAGAATCCTTCTTCGTAAACACCCTTTTTATCAGCCATTAGGCCGTTTTTCTTGGAATTTAGACCATTTTTCTTGGTTTTTTGGCCGTGAAATAAATTACATCAATTTTGGACTTTTTTCTCCATTTATCCCTTCTCAAAAAACACGGTAAAAATTTTTTCCTTATTTTATTTTGGCTTTTAATGCCCTTGTTGAACATCCTTCATTAAATCCCTGGATCTTTACCACGCGATATCTAATTGCCTTCTCGTGTTTTAATACTTAATAAATGGGAACAATTTTTAAAAAGCCGTGAATCTTGAAATTGAATATTGAACAGGATTACGTAACTGAAAATTGATTTTCCAACGGTGAATTTTACGTTTCCTTATGGATAGAAAAGAAGGAAACTAAAAAGACATAAAAGTATGAAAAATTGATCTAATTGGAGACCTTGAGGTATCTTCATGATGACTACCGGTAAATACCCCCTGGTCAATCATCTCTCAGGGCCTTCATTTTTCTGAGTAGAGTAGACGTTTTGGATGATTTTAGGAAGTCTTTGAAAGGGAATCAGATTTTGAGGTAACGGGGAATAGACGAAGATTGTGCAATAAGGTCCTTGCGCAGTTGCATCATAAATATCGCTATTGTCGAGCATCGCCCTTGCCTCGCGGACGATTTTTTATTTTTGGCCCTTTTACGTAACAGTATTTTTGAAGGATGATCGAAATGGACTTGAACTTGACGAGTAGCAAGGCCACTTCAATGGACACACCCCCTTCACTCGAAAAAATTCCAGACCTCGCCTTCCTTCCTTACGAGGTTCACGTTTTTTTTCTCTCTTTCTTCCTCAATGTGAGAGAAAAAAAAAATTTATTACGAAAATGTCGTTTAATTAAAATCTTTTCCATTTACGACGAGCTCAAGGATAGCGTAAGAGGATCGCTCTAAGCTTGGCTCCACCGGGAATCAAATCTCCCGTTTTTATAAGACGATTTAGAAAAAAATAGAATTTTTTTCTTTTACATGTGACGAATCGATTCACCAAAAAATTAATAGATGTTTTCCACCGGGATTTTCCATATGCGTCATTATTAGAATTTTTTGCGTTTAAAAAATTCAAAGACCTCGGAGACAATAAAAATCTAGCCTAGGACCGAAAGGGAAAACAAAGACATGTCATGGTTATTAGTTTTTTTTTTGTTTTTTTTTTATCTCTTTCTTCTTTCATCTCGAAGGTTTTCACATTCGCGACTTCCTATCCGATAATATCTCAGAGGGGAAGGCGATTTAAAAAATAGGGGTCACTGGAGGCGTGCGGCCGCGGACTTTGGGAAAAGAGAGAGAGAGAGAAAAAGAAATCAAGGATGAAAAAGTTTATGACGCTTAAAAATCTTAATTGAAACGTACTTGTCCGACGGAACTTCCGTATTCAAGCGCATTGGAATCTTACAACCTGCTTATTAAGGTCAGAAAATATCGGGATTTCATTCAGAAGGCATTGGATTAAAAAAGCCGCGATGATTACAAGATTTTCCCGGGTCCTGATCCCCCATTATGTTTATTCTAATGCAGTGGAAAAGCCCGAAAACTCGATAAACTGGCGTTTTTTGGCCAAAAGGTCGTGAGAAATTAGTTAAAAGAGAGTTTCTCCAGCAAATAACTTAACAAAACGCTTAAGTCTGCTTTAAAAAGAAATTTTATGGGTAAAAATCCAAGGGAAACCACCATAAACCGGGTTAAAAGTGAGTTTACTTAATTAAAGAGCTAGAAAAACGCCAGAAATCAGGAAAAACCGTGGAAAATGCGGTAAAAAAAAGGCATTTCTTAATTGAAAAGCCCAAATACTCGTAGAAAGAGAACCTCTCGGCTAGGGAAAAAGACCTAAAATTGGAGAACACCGTTCAACATAACGCATTTCACCATAAAGCAGTTGAACATAAAAAAATCTGCATTTCGACATAAGAAATCTGTAGTTCACCTTAATGCGTTCGGCATAATGCAATTGAACATAATGCTCTCAAAAGTTCAAAAATTTTGAGCATAGCATTTCAACATAAAGCGCCTACTTTCGCAGTTTAAAACGCGTTTATGGCGAAACGACAAAAACCTTCAAACTTGAGACCATAATGCAATTCAACATAAAAATAAAAAAAAAAAAAAAAAAAAATAAATATCAATGTCAATCCTTTTAGGAGCATTTTATTGACATTAGGCTTTACGTCCAACTACCTAATTTTAAGGTGTCGTGGACGGCGCGTGTTTCCATTGATATTTACATTTTTTTCGAGATAAATAATCCCGGGCCCCCCAGAGAATTAGAACCCATGTAAGGATTAGAATTTCTGCACCGGAGTCTTTCACGCTACACACCGAGCTACCGAGGGCCCTTTTTTTTTTCAATTCAACATAAAGCATCTCACCATAAACTAGGAAAAGCAAGCCAGTAACCAATGGGATGAGCTGGTTTTTTCCTCTCGCGAGGATGGGCTCGTTTTATGACTCAAGGGGGTTAATTTTTTTCCTCTCGCGAGGATGCGCGGATTGCATTATGATAAGCTGTCAAGTTTTAGTTTTTTGTCGTTTCGCCATAATCGCGTTTTAAACGGCAAAAATAGGCTTGTCCCTAGTTTATGGTGAGATGTATTATGCCCAAACAACAGAAACAATTTTATGGCGAAACGACAAGTTCTTTAAAATGAAAGTTTCCTTTATGTTCAACTGCGTTATGTTAAAACGACAAATTTTATGTCGAAGCGACAAGTGTTGAATCTCTCTTTATGGTGAGAGGTTCAAATGCATATGGTGAACGTTTTCGACTATTTTCTTTATGTTGAGTTTCGGATTTTTTTATGGTGAACGGTAACTCGCGAATTCTGCTTTTTTATGTCAAACGCATTATGTCGACACGTATACACTTCCCTGAAATCACCTGTCTCCAGTATTTTAATAATAATTTTAATTAAAAATGAAAAATGAAATTTCTTACAGATTTCAGTGTTTATCGTAATTATTCAAAATTGATTTATTCATTAAAAAACTAACTAATGTTTCTTAATCTTTGGGAAGAGTCCAAGGGGCGTGCCGGATCAACAAGGTCTTTGAAGTTTTAAATTATTTTATCAAAAAAATAACGCTTTACCCAATGAAATCGAAGAAAAGGATGAAGATTCAACAAAAGCAGTGGACCTACTCAGGGAGAACCAAGGCCTGCAGGCTTCAAATTTTCTGCGGGTACTTCAAAAACAAAAAGCGTCACCTTAGAACAATATCTTGGATCACCCCCATTTCAAGCTGATGCAATAATATGACCCAGAGAGTAATCTTTAAAAAATCGTAATTCGTGTCATTATAGGGGGATGAGGTTTTGTCGTCCTTCGCTGCCTTTTTTTCCACTTGCCCACTGATTATCGCGGAACTCGCGGTGAAAAAAAAAAAAGATTGTACACTTTGATAGTTTGGTTAATGATTTTTCTTCGTTTTATTGTTAGCGTAACTATAAAGGCGGGAAAAAACGGCCTCTGGATATGTTATTGAACTTGAAGACGATATTATTTTCTATTCAACCTCGATCAAGGTCGGAAATGTGACTTTGTCATCTTCTCGCTCGCAAATTGAATTTCGGCTCCTGAGGAATTCGTCCTTCGACTTTTCGATTGTTTTTGAACTGAACTTAATTCCATCAATCGAAGATGCTTAAAAGACAAAAGGAACGCTAATTTAATCACAGTCTCTAACTTCCTCAAAGAGAAGTTATTGTGACTCCATCTGGTTCTTCCAGGCTCCGCAGAGGAAAACTGAAGTTTGTCTCTGGTGCCGTCCGTCCGTCGCATTTTTCCAGAACACTTCAAGGATGCAATTTTCACAAAATCTTCGCGTTAGTTCCAACACCGGCTATCTCATTTTTTATCAATTTTGAGTTAGGCATTGTTTTAAATGGTAAATTTTGTGGAGAATCTAATTCCGTTGGTAGTTTAACCATATTACCAACAGAAAACGCGTAGTTCACGATTTAGCCAACAGGTGATGCATTGATTCCAATGAGAAATTAATCCGTATTTTGGCTCTCCTGAAAACCTAGGAAAAATGAGATAGTTAGAACTAACGCGACGAAATGCTCCTATTTAATGGGGGGGGGGGGGGAAAGAAGGGAGAAATTTGTGATTTTTCGCCCATTTCGTGTAGCCTGGCTGGGCTTAGAATGTCATTTTTTCTACGTTGATACTGAAAAAATCTTTTGTAGGGAATGCTAAAATTGCGCCATTTTGAGGGAATTCCCGTCGGGGCCAGCTCCAGACTTTTAAATTCAACTAATTCTATTTCTTAATAATTAATTAGTCATCTAATACCAATTTTTAAAAAATCCTCAGCATGCAATTTAAACAAAGAATCTTTTAATTGTTTTTAATAATTGTCTTAAGGAAAAAAATTCAAGGATCCAATTTAAAAAAATAAAAAAACCTGAAATTTCCGGAAGGAATTATTTAGGCTAATGGGATAAGGACGGTGTTTTGTTAATAGCGGAAATATTCTTTTTTTTAACTTCACGGTCCATTTGGATTAAAACGATAAATTTTAAAATTAAAAACCATCTTGCAGGACGCGTGGATATCGAAAATACGAAGTTAACAATTGGAAAAGAGGACAAGGGCAAGGTACGATGTCACGCTTGATTCTCTTCGTGCCCTTCACCGTATTTCATGTTAGCTTTGTTCCAACAGTAGTTTGAAACTCCTGGAGCATGCGCAGAAGGATTTGGACCTTAAATTTGACGTCAGATGTCTTCAGATTTGACGTCCAAATCCTTCTGCGCATCCTCTAATAGTTTCAAACTGCGGTTGGAACAATGCTATATGCTAGGGTATTATTATTTCAAAAATTTAAAGTTCTGACGTTAGATGACAAGGAAATAATAAATAAATGCTAAATAAAGCAGTCTTCAAAGAAACTTAAAATTATTCCGTTTTTTAAATCATGAAATAATCGATTTGTCTTAAGAAGAAAAACGCGCATTTTATTGCCTGTTAAGAATTTATTACAAAGTAAAGGCGTGAGACAATGAAAATTCTGTCAATTAACGATGATCTAATACAGAAGGCATTGTAAATTAACGTGGGGGCCTTTTACTTTATTGCTTATTGCTTATAAATAGCTTAATTGATTGTAGTAATAGTAAAGCATGCGGCCGAACCGTGTCTCAGGTGCGTTCAAGGCTCGCATTTGCATATTCTGAATAAGCCTGGGAGACTTAAGGAATCTGAGAAATGTGGATTTTTATTTTTAAATATTGGTGTTAAAAAATTTACTGCGTATTAAAATATTACTCTCAATTAATTAACCATTAATGAAGAAAGAAATGACTGTGATAACGCTATATTCCCGCTTTATGCACTAAATAGGGAGATAGGGGCACAGTGAAAAGATAGAAATGATTGCGATAGAGGGAACAGCTCACCTGACGAGGCTTTTTAAGCCGAAACCCGGATCAATGACGTTATCAAAGGCCACCCTGTTTTCCTCTTGACCTCTCTAGTTTAAATAGTAGTTTTTATAATGATCGGTTTTTTTGCACGTTTGGACAAGAATTAGCGTTTTTTATTTTCAGAGTGGTTGTCTTTCTTATTAAAACACAAAAAATAACCAATTATATTTTTAAAAAAATTTTAAACGAAACTTTTATTTAATAAATTAAAGTACTTATTGATTAATATTATTAATAGAAAATAATGTTATGATTTTTTAAATTAAATTATTTGTACTAATGTTTCTCCTTTTTTCAAGCCCTTGAGATTAAACCCTTGAGCGCCTATATTAAGGACAGGATTTTTAGCCATTCAACAACCTTCTTCATTCTCTTATTAGATATCATTTTTATTTCTTCGCAGAAAAAGATTTACCAATAAAACGAATATATCATGCCGATAAAAATATTTCTTTCAGTGGTAAAAAACGGGTCTCAACCTCCAATTTCGTGTCAAAGCATGTCTTCTAAGAGGAACGTCCTATGGCGGGAACGATTTTGTGTTGGCAGAAAGTTTCAAAGTATAACAAACCTAGCGTATAACCTACTTTATTTTGTTTTGTCAGTTGTTATGCTTACGATTCTTAAATGTCCAACTGTAACAAACAATATGGAGTTTAAAGAAGTGATTATTAAAAAGGAACATTATGAAGATTACAATGAAGAGCTTAATGTCAAGGAAGAGCCTGTTGACTTCGATGATTCGGGCAACCTACAAGAAGAGCTCATCGATATCAAAACAAATGAGGAGAACTATATTACTATAAGTGAAGGATCATCCAAATGTGATAAAGGGAAATCATATTGTGGTGTTTGTCAAAAGGATTTGTTTAGTGCTACCCGACTTAAAAGACATATTCGACACATACTCGGGAAAAAACGTTTCAGTGTATGTATTGCGAGAAGATGTTTAGTGATCGGAGCCATGTTAAACTTCATGAGCAGATTCATACGGGAGAGAGGCCTTTCAGTTGTGAACTTTGCGATAAAAAGTTCGCCCGGTCTAGTCATCTTAAGTCGCATATGAGAACGCACACTGGGGAAAAGCCGTACAGATGCGAAGTCTGCGATATGACTTTTTCGCAGCCAGTTCAGCTTAAGAATCACGTTCGCATCCACACAGGAGAAAAGCCTTATCGTTGTGAAGTATGCGAAAAGAGTTTTTCGTTGCTGTGTACTCTGAGGAAACACGAGAGGACGCATACTGGGGAGAAGCCGTACAGCTGTGATCTCTGCGAGAAAAAGTTCACACAAATCGGAACCCTCAGGGATCACATAACGATACATACAGGAGAAAAACCGTTCGGCTGCGAAGTTTGCGAGAAGAAGTACCCAAGGAAAAACCTTCTCGTTGATCACATGAGGACTCACACAGGCGAGAAACCATTTCAGTGCGACCTTTGCGAGAAGAAGTTCTTCAACCGGAGAAACCTAAGCCAACACAAGCGCATCCATAAAAAAACGAACTCTTGATGCATTGTACGATTAAGCGTTTTTGAATTGGATGAAAATTGAAATTTAGAAACCGTCCAAATGGAGAACTGATGAAAAACGTAAAAGATGAGAGAAGTTTAAAAACTATGAAGACATCACTCTTTCCATCTGAAGACTCACATAGATTGCTTACTGGAGAGATGCCATACTTTGGCGAACTTTGTGTCCATGGCTTCGCATAAGCGTTCATCTTAAAATCCATTTGCGAACGCTTCGGCATAAAACCGTACAAGTGCAATGTCTGAAAGAAGTTCCCACAGGCGTTTCATCCGAAGGATCACTTGAGAGTGCAAAGGGGAAAGGACTTTCACCTGCGAATTTTGCGATCATTTTCGAACTTCAATGCAACTCGAGCAAAGTCTTACTATGCTCAAGGGTCAGAACTGGAGAAAAGTCGAAGGCTTCCGCACGCCTCGGACTGGCTGCCTCGCCTCGGAAACACGTCCACACTGAAGTGAATGCCTCTCCGCGGATTGCCTTGCTCAGAGTGGACCCGGCTATAAATGTAAAAAGAATGCGGTAAAACACTGCGCACTGTAAAACAATGCGAATCTTGTAAAAAGAATTGATTCACTGAAGGAACCATTTACCAACACAAGCGAAAGCAAAACCACTTGACTACCTTTTGTATTTTATTAAAATTGTTAACATAATGAAGTATACCTACCAATTCCCTCTCAATAAGACGCTACACTGGCGGTTTTTCGAGTATGTATTAAATGAAGAAAGGACAAGGTCCAAGGGGTGCGGGGCAGGACCTGCTTCTTGTCTATCCTTACATGTAATGGGGAGCAGGTATTCCACTTCGGATCTTTGCCGTGTAACTAAAGCCGGCCAAAGTCCATCAGTCTGCCTGAACAGGTGTACCTGTTGCCAGTCACAGATTATCAGGTACTGGCCTGAACAGTCTCTGCAGGAGAGTGAGAGAGACGGGGTAACGGACCAGAGACCTGTTCGGTTTCCTGTCCCACACACATTAGTCAGGTGTCTGAGAAGCCATAAAATCCCGCCACATACTATCACTAGCACCTGATAGGTGTTCAGGCATATCTGATAGTCGAGGCAGGCATTAGGCCTTTTTTTTTTTGGGTGACAATAATGTGCCACAAGTAGTTTGAATTTATTGTAGATTTGTAGGGAAGCGGCTGTACTATTATGCACTACTGTTCAGTTATCAACGTGTTTAATGTATGTCGTAAAGTGCTATTCAAAAAGATACAATACAAAACAGTCTATATTTGCTAACAATAACATTTTATTATATACAATAATACATATGTAATAGGGACATTAATTTCCCCATCAGGAAGTTCTAGGTAGGCGGTGAACAGTTCCATTTAATTTTTTACTGTAAAAAAAAATAAAAACGTTAAAAATTAACGACAGGCTTACTCGAAACGTATTAAGGTAGAGCCAAATGCGGTATCAATGTTGTTGAGAGCATTTTCGATCTCTTCTGGAAAATAGATTTTGTCGACATTAGGCTGAATCAGCCGTCGGTCAACCAATTTTGAGATGTCTTCAAGGACTGCATTGTCATACGAATTCCAAAACTTGAAGCCAAATAATCCCTAAAGAAAAACTTTTATATACTCTCAACACCAAACGCTGTTTAGCATTTTAATCGTGAAAAAGTCACCAACTTACATAGACTACTTTAATCCATAATTTAAAAAATTGAGAAGATATAAAACCGAAACTGTCAGACCTAATATTCGAAAAAGAATCGATAACAACACCATGATTAGTATCGCAGAGTTCTTGACAGAATTCAGTAGCAACAGGTCCAACAGTATTGAATACTATCATATCTAAAAAAATTAGATATAAATCGTAAATTTTCAATAATAGTATACTTGTATTTATGTTTAAGTAGTTCTCCCGATTCAACGGTGTGGACATAAGTAGCTCCTAATGCTTTAATGGCGTTTTTAGATTTGAAGTAGAAGAAGCGGTTACTCTGGCACCAAATGCAGCACAGAGTGGATGACCATCCATCCTGAGCCTGTAGACGCACAGTGGACAAAAATGCTGAGGAAAATTTTAGTATTTATTGATAATGTAGAGAAAAAGAAACCTTTTAGAATGAGCATTTTTGCTGGAAAGGCCACCTTTAAGTACGACGCTGTTCCAAGCTTCGACAGCTGGGAATGACAAAGATGCAGCACCCTCGAATCTCAATCCGAAGGGATTTTACAGACGTCGCCTTCATCACAAACTACATATTCGGAAGGCAGCCATTCCTTACGAAATCGCTGCAGAAAAAAACGCCCGAGCCAATTTCGATTCTACTTTTGACCCGATATCAACCACAACGCCAGAACCCTGTCTTCCCAAAACTAATGGAAGATCACAATGAATATTCTAAAAATAATAATAAATTTCATTAATATTATAAATTTAAAAAAACTTACTTGATCATAATTTGATAAATATTTTCGTAATTTTTTACCGTAACCGTTAGAAATTTTAAGATCGACATGATCGATAGCGGCGAATTTGACTTCAATTAAAATTTGATTAGGATTATAAAGTTTAGGTAATGGTAAATCTTCTAATAGTGCGATCGACTCAGAGTTGTAAGAAGTGGTGGCGATTCCTCGCATTAAGAATGAAGTTTTAGGGTTTCCTTTGAGAGAGACCGATAAAAAATCCGACTCCTGAGCCGACAGTAAAACCGATAAAAATCGCGTAGATAATCGTCTTTTCATTACTCGCAATACGGTCGATGATAGTTCGGAAAAAATTGTGGTCGGATAACTCTGAGAGTTTTCCGGCGACGTTTGATACGTAGCGAAGTGAGTCGGTGCGCTTCCCTCATAACTAGTGCTTTTTCCGACGAAGCCACTTCTGCAATAACGACCTCCACGTTTGTCGTTAACTCGCCAACTTTGGCAACCACTTCTCGAATCCATATCTGCAACAAAAGATTCCCAAGAGGTCTTCAGCTAACAATTTAAAATACCTGTAAATATTCTGATGTTTTTCCAATCCTAAATAAAAGTTCGTCCATCTGAACTCGCAGTCAAAGTTAAAAAAATTTAATTAACATCTTTTCATCTTGTACAATTCGATTTTTCTAAATGTATAACAAAAAATAAAATTTGAAAATCCTTGAACTTTCGGTCTTATCAAAAGGTTTGAAGGAAGGTTTGAAAACTGTTTTAGATATCTCAGTGTAACCAATAATTCACAAAATATTATGTTTAAACTGATTTTTTTCTTTTGAACCTAAAATATGCTAATCAGCAGTCAGAGGAATAAAAAAAATTTAATTTTAACCCTTATATTTAAAAAAAAAATAAATAATAGAGAAACTTTCTCTGGAAGGGATGCATCCAGTGCCCCTTTTTAGTTTGTAACATTCTTATCTGTTACAAGTCAAGGCAATCAAGGTTGTTCAGCACAGCCAACAAAACGCGTCCTTATCACAACATAAAACCCGTGGGGATTTCAATAACGCGTTCAGTCGCCTTTAAAATTCTGGGCGAGACTGATTAATGTTAAATTAAAATTTTATTTAAAAAAACCGTTATTTTAATATCTTTTTAACAGGTACGTGAGGTTTATTCTCTATATTTTTAAGTAATTATGATGTCAGACATTTAAGATTAAATAATCCTTTGTGCTATCTATCAATATTTATTGTGCAATATCAACGAAGGCCTGGAACCGGTTTAGAATTTTTAACATTACAACCAAGGCTTTATCTTACAATTTTTTATTTTGCTTGTTAATTGGTACCCCTGGTTTATTCATGCATACATAGTTTTTTTGGTAGATTATGTGAGTGTGTTTTTTTGTTTTTAAACCTTTACACCCACATTTCATCGTTTTCAAACCTTTGCAATTGAAGTTTTTCCCCCTTTCTATTATATTTTCACTTAATTAATATTTTTGTGTTGGCACCCGTGGATGGTATTTCCCCGGTTCTCGAAAAATTTCGATCAATCATTTTTTTTAAGTGGGATTTAGAAAAAAGAATTGATGGGAAAATATTATGAAATATTACGCTTTAAAGTGTTCAATGGCATTGGAACATAATTACATGTAATTTTAAAGGATAAGTCAATTTCCTTGTTGGAATCATGGCGTGTCAGGGGTATTAACGTGCAAAATGATAAAATGATATATATATTATTCAAGCTTCATTTTTCTCGCAAAAGCCTAGTTTTTGGATGCAAAAGTTGTTAGACGTTATAATTCTATTTCAGGAAAAACAAAAATTTAATCCAGGGTCAACCATTGAAACCACGTGTAAACCACGTGAAATGTTCAAAAGTAGGTAGGTAGGTACCTACTTTTATCAAAATTTTTCCTGTACCGCTTGGTAAGCTGCATAAATTTTTTTGAAAATCCTTGAAATTGTCATAAAAAGTCCTTATGCGTGCAATAAATCTTCAAAACTGCGGTGTACCATTTTTATTAGTGTTTTCGACCTGAAAACATTAGCATCTGCGTTGAAAAAAATTTTAAAAATTAAAATAACCAAAATAGTCCCTACTAATCTGAAATTTAAAACTAGCCATTGAAAATATGAACGTTAAAAGTCTCCTCCCTCAACTAATGAAATAGAAATAATGTTATTTTGGGTAAAATTTTGAACATTAAAAAAAAAGTAAAATGCAGAGATTTTAGTTTAAATTGGAGCGAATCGATTTTTGGCATCGAATGAATGAAATGGTCTGTTTTAGAAATGAGAAGGGGAAGTCGAGAAAATGAGTAAACTGAGAAAAGAAAAGAAAAAAAAGTGTCCTAGAAAGTTGAGGCCTCGTAACTAAACCGGGCAGGAGACGTGATTGTTTTTGAATGAGAAGGTCCCCTTCCCTTCTTTTCTGCTCCTTAGTAAATATACATAGAACAACGTATTTTAAAATTTAAAAACCAACTCCAAATAAGTGGGAAAAAATTAAAACCGCCTTTTGAACAAATATAAAAATTTTGGGTCAAAGTCAAGAGGATCCTTTGCCGTGGTTGAAGAATTCGTGACTTTTACGACAAAAAGGGCCCTCTGGTCAATTTTTTTTTTTTTTCTAATTGAATCTTAGAAAATTATAAGCTTAGTTCCAACCGTAGTTTGAAACTATTGGATCATACGCAGAAGGATTTGGACGTCATATTTGACGTAGTTCAAATCGTTTTCCTTCTAATTTGACGTGCTGATCCTTCTACGCATGCTCCAGGAGTTTCAAATCAGTTTCAAACTGCGGTTGGAACAAAACTATAAACACACATGAAATGTATTGAGGAAATCTAAGGAGATGGAAATAGCAAAGACGAAAAACAAGAAGTAGAAGCTAAATACGAACGCATGACTTTTTATCTGCAATAGTCATTTTCTCATTAGCTAAAATCCAGAATAAATTTTTTTTATTGGCCCAGATAACCTCTGTTTAACGTACATTTTCTTCTTTGGCTTCGGTCAATGTTCTACATTAGAGACAGATTTAATTAGGGAAAAGGCCTTTTAGGTATTTTTACTTGCTAGCGCATTTCTCCAACCCTTTCTAACTCGGGGTAATTGTATTTCCACCTAAATATTTAAGTCTACAAAAATTCGAAAAAAGTAGGCAGTTTTTCTTTAAAATTTTTTAATTTAAAGCAACTAGGGAATTATAAATAATTTTTTTTTTTATTAGAAAAGTGTCATAATTGGTCCTCCGTTTAACGTAAAATTTTTTTTTCTTTGGCTTCCTATTATCGACTTGGGGTCAATGTTCTACATTTGAGACAGTTAAGAAAAACCCCTTTTTTTGCCTTTTATAATAATTAAGTTGTAATTTACTTTATAAGCTATTCTTCGGCGTTCGCTAAAATAAACTGGATAGTTGATAAATTTTATCGTTTGTTTCTTTTCCAGGACTTAAAAGACTTCGAGATCTGTGATAACTAGAATTTTATAAATAAATTAGCAACAATGAATACGCCTCTTTATATTGTCCTTGTCGCTTTTCTTGGTAAGTTCTTTTCTTTTCTTTCTTGGGGTGAACGACTTTATCTGTTTTAACTTCTCCATTTGACCTAATTTGTCGAAGTACTAACAATACAATTATCTCCATTCTCTTTTGAATTGATCAAATCACTGATTTTAGGTCTTACACAGCAATCCAAAAACCTAAATTTTCTGGCTTCAAAAAGTAGAATGCCCGTGAACGTTAAAAAAGTCCTCCCCGGCGCTATAAGTTAAAACCACCATATTTATGGAAATCTTAAAATGCCAATCGTTAAATTAAAATATTAGCACCTGATTAACTCCGAAAAAAAACGGATTTTAACGGATTAAAGTACGCAGTAATACTTAAATTTTGGCATTATCTCGTTAAATTGGTCAAAATAATGGAAAAACTGAGGTTTTCTCTCAAAAAGCGAAAAAATTCGTCAAAATGACTTGTCACAAAAGTTTGTGAAACATTGTAATGTTTAAATTGACGGAATGAAATTTATTATTAAATTACCCCCATAAAAAGGTTTTTTTGCTTATTGTAAACATCACGATCATCGCTTTGTTTGGCCAACTGTCTCGGCTAAAACGTAAATAGACGTGACAAGATATTTGAAAAATAATGATTCGGGGGCGTGTTTTATCTGCTTTCATTGTTAAAAAATTTTATCAAACAGGAACTTAAGAAACCGTATCTTTTTACGTTTTTGCCCCTCGGGGAGTATTTCCACGTCTTTGAGAAGTACACACTAATATTTCGTATAAATTGTTTCTTCATTGTTATTTTGAGAATCTTGGGCGATTAATTGAAAGCTCATTGAATTTTTTACGATGATGCCAATGTCCACGAGAAGCCTTTTGGACAATTTGCCCAGAAACGTAGATGCTTTTTCTGTTGTTCTTTACTATATACGATTACGTCGTCCACTCGGCATTTTTTTTTCTTAAATAACAAAACTATAAACATTGTATATAATTTTCATCACATTGTAGAATTTAGTACACATTACATTTTTGATTAGGTTCATGGTTTTTCCAAGATGTTCACACTTGGTGGTTTTCGTTTTAATATTGTTACGTATGTATGTACAAAAATATTAGTTACATTGGCATCACTTTCTTAATCTGAGCCCCCTGAATTATTTTTTTTCTGTAATTTTTTCATTTTATGTTTTTGAATCGTGATTAATGAACAGAAATTTTTTTCAGCATATTTTTAGTATTTAGAGAGTAAAATAATATAAAATTAATATTCGATGAAATTTTTCAGACTTGTGCAGTTCTTATGAAATTTTCATCAGTGAGCAGGATGTGAAAATAAAAGTTCAAACAACTTCAGTGCAGAAGCTAGAATTAAGGTGCTTATAATTTTTTTTTCTTATTTTATTTTATTAATTGATTTTAGAGGACGTTATGTACAGTCAGTGGGTAATTTATACCTTGAAACGAAACACGGCGACCTTTTGGATGTTTCGCCGCAGAATTTCTCGTTGAACTCAACGGATCCGTTTCCATGGACGTTTTGTGTGAAAGCGCTTCGACCTGGCCGTGATACTGTCAGTGCCTCCGTCAAAGGCAACAACACTGAAGTCATGTAATAAAAAAAATCAATTTTTTCATTATAACAATTTTGATATTTTTAGACTCCAAAACGCTTTTATACAAGTTTCTGTATTAAAACTGGAAGAGCTTGCATACTTAAGTAGCGTGATTGGTTGGCTTTATTTCGTCGCGTGGTCCATCTCATTTTATCCTCAAGTTGTCGAAAATTGGCGACGAAAAAGCGTCGTCGGACTGAATTTTGACTTTTTAGCTTTAAACCTACTTGGATTCATTCTATTCATTTACAACTGTGGCTTATTTGGGTGCCATCTATTCAGGTAACTGGAGCAATAAAGTGAATTGTTTTTTATTAAGTGGTAATTTGAGCGGTTGAATTGAAAACACTTTGTATTTTTTACATTTTATTTTCAATTTATTGTTGGAGGGACGTTCACCTTGTTTAGTCAGCCGATCTCATCTTGTTCTTCCATGAGATCCACTGACATCAATTGTTCCCATAAGATTACCTTATTATTAATAATTATTTAAATCGTAACATAATAATTAATTTTTTTTAGCAAGAATATTTTGACAGTCATCCAGAAGGTTTAATCCCTGTCCAATATAACGACATATTTTTTGCATTACACGCTGTCTTGCTCACATCAGTCACAATTGGCCAATGCTTCATTTATGAGGTAAGTTTATGTTACATGGTGCATTCTGCAGCATGAAATGTTTAATTCATAAAAAATATGACCACAACACAATTCTGAATTTTTTGTTTTCTTTTAAATATTTTAAGCGAGAAGAACAAAAAGTGTCGATTTTAGGGCGTTTACTACTTGGATTTTTTCTCTTGGTCCTCATTATTACCTTCATTCTCCCATTTGCAAATGTGATGTCATGGCTCAATTTTCTAAGCGTTTGCGGGACGATCAAATTAATTATACTCTCATCAAATACATTCCTCAGGTAATCAAAATATACATTTTTTTCTTTTTTTTATGTTAAAAAAACTTTTTAGGCGTTTATGAATTACAAAAGAAAGACAACCGTTGGATGGAGTATTGGAAACGTACTTCTTGATTTCACCGGCGGTATCCTCAGCATCATACAAATGATCATTGACTCCTATAATTATGGTACAATTTTTTTTTGTAAAAAAAATCGAGGTTTAGGTTTTAAGATTTTTGAAGTTATTTGATACTTATTTCCTTTTTCTTTTTAGATGACTGGAGGTCAATATTGGGTGACCCTTATAAATTTGGACTTGGAATATTCTCTGTCATTTTCGACATCTTGTTCGTTTTACAGCATTACGTTTTTTATAGGTAAAAATTTCTATTTTTCTCTTTGCACGATTTGGTTGGTTTCCTTTCCTCTTTCGGGTTTCTTTCTTTTTTTTTCTTCCATTCTTCTAATTTCGTTTCTGTACAAGCAACGTTTCAGAAGATGCATGTCAAATGCTTTTGAGATTTCATTCTTGCATGAAAATATTGTTTGGAGTGTCGGTTGAAAAAGGATATAACAAATATTTTGACCGCGGTTAATTTAGGCTGCCGGAGGAGAAACTCGAGAGCGATGAAGCCCAAATCCCGCTCAAAATCGAAACTGAGAAGACTTCAATTGTCCCATCACTAATGGCTCATTAACCAAAGAACATTAAACCTTACCAAAAAAATAACCAAAGATTGTAAATAATATTAAACACCATTTTCTGTTTAAAAAATATTGTTTTCTTTTTTCTGTCATTACAGAAAATCGGCGAAAATTTATTCGATTTCTGGAAATATCTAAAAGTGACGGCAGTATTATTTTATTTTATTATTTTTGTAAACTAGTAATAAAAAAGGCTAGAAAATTGTTTATTTATGTATTATTCATCCTTCGCATGAAAAAAACCTTGCATGTTGAAGCACGTCGAGGTAAGAATCAGAGTTGCCAAGCATGAGAGTTGAAATTCGTTTACAAAAAAATAAAGTAAATAGTGGCAAAATTTTGTTACAAAATGTGTACTTTTTTTAATATTCTGGAAGTAAACAAATTCAACTTGGAAAAAGTTCTTGGGTAACTTTACACACAAAGTGCAGCTGTCGAAAACACTTCGCAGAAGATGCCCCCCTTCTTGCGAGCAGGCGTCAGCAGCCCCAATATACCATAGGTTAAATTTATACTAATTTTTTGTTAAGGTTCTAAAATTAATAATAATTTGGGGATTTTTCAATCATGATATTATGAGCTTTAGGCTAGGAACCCTAATTTCATTAATGGGAAGCAGGTTAAAAATTAACCTTATAAAGTCATCAGCGCTGAAGCTTAAAAATTAATCTGTTTCCTTTCAACCTTATGAGATTTGACACATCAATAATTTAAATCCATGTTATTCAATTTACGATTTAGGGCTTGTATTTTAGATTTTCTTTGTTTTTTAGGACGAGCGCATATGAAGAGATGGAAGGGAGCTCCATCAGTTCAGCAGATGAGAATAATTCAAGGACAATTTATGAGATGACTCGCAAAATATGTAAACCCTTTTCATTTTGGTTAACCAGTGTAACCTTGAGTTAAAGCAGTTACATTGCTATGTATTTCTCTCTCTGTCTTAAAAATAGTGCAGAATCAGAAACCAAAGAATATTTACCTTTGTTCTGAAACCAATTAGATTTTTTTCTTCCAATGAAATGACAATTCAAGGAAGGTTATACAGGGTAACCTGCATAAAATGGTTTAACTAGAGATTAAACAAGGTTTAGATTAATAAGTGATGATGGGCATTTCACCTCTCATTTAAAATAAATATTAACTGCTTTAACAACAGGTTTAATACTAGTCAACAGCCCAACGGTTTTAGAAACATTTAAAAAATATAATTTGACATAATTTTTAGAGGTTAGACTTATTGAAAAATACCTCCCCATCCACTGTTATAACTGTGATAAATTAACTATATTATGTAAATTTTTCAGTGAGAGGAGGGAATCTCCAAGTTCATCACTTCAAGGATCTGTAAAATAAATAGTTACCAAAAAATTTCATGTCGTTAAATTTTTTATTTATGATACACAAAACCTGAAACCTAGGAGGACAACGTGAAAAGGAACGTCAAGGATTTCGTTAATAAATTGAAAATCTAAATTGTGAAGAAGCATTCGGGTTTCTGTTGGTTTGTTTATAAAGTTATTTCTTTTTGTTGGCATCCTTTAAAATTTTCGCCTTCAAATGTTCTTTGTATTCAATGATGTTTCCTTTCCATTTGGTCACAGTGCCTTTTTCGCAAACCCAAATTTCTTCAGCGACCTGCATGAAAAAACAAACCTTTATTAGTACAGAAGAGCATAAGAAAAATTTTGCCATTTTATGGAGAAATTTAATTTTTAAGAGGATAGATTATGTTTTTAACTTAAACGTTCAATTACCTGTGAAATGAGTCTGAAATCGTGAGAAACGAGGACCATCCCGCCTTCAAACTCATTGATAGCGTCAGCCAAAGCATCGATGGTTTCCATATCCAAATGATTGGTCGGTTCATCCAACAAAAGAAGATGTGGTGCCTGCCACGCAAGATAAGCAAAGACGACTCTGCACCGCTGACCATCCGAAAGCTGACGGATCGGACAAACTTGCTGACGGCCAGTTAGACCATATCGGCCAATTATTTTCCGCATTTCTTCCCTTTCCTTGACATCAGGGAATGACTTCATCATGTATTCCAACGGGAGATGTCCAAATCAAGAAGCTCGTGAAGATGCTGGTGATAACGTGCAATTCGTAAATGCGAATTTTTTCTTATCATTCCTTCATTCGGTATCAGATCTCCATATAATAACTTAAGAAGTGTAGATTTCCCGGCACCGTTCGGCCCGACCAATGCAACCCTAGTGTCTAAATCAATACCGAACTCAAGATTCTTATAAATCCAAGGCGTCAAATCATTATATCTGAAGCTAACGTTCTGGACCATAATGACAGGCGGAGGTATTGTACCGCAAGAAGGGAAGTAGAAGGTGACTATTTTATCGTTTGTCACTTTCTCTGTCAATCCTTGTGCAACCATTTTCGCAAGAGTTTTCTCTTTTGATTGTGCCTGACGAGCAAGCTTTGCAGAACCATGACCGAATCGCGCAATGTAATTCTGCAAAAAGAAACAAAGAAGTTTTAACTATCACATTTAAATATGTAAACTACAAAAGTACAAATAACACAAAACTCTAAAATCTATCTTTTGAAGCAATCTCCTATCTAAATAAAACGTAAAGAAAATTGACATGACTACTACAAATATGGATTATCATTCAGGTGACTAAATGTTTGTGATTGACGTCTGAAATTATATATCTAATAAATGTGGTACTCTAAAATTTGACTTTCTTCTTCCAATTACCTTCATGTGCGCTATCTGATCTTGCTCCCAATTGTACTGCTTCATTTGATTTTCCAACAATTCGAGCCTAGTTCGGACAAAAGCGTCATAATTACCCTACAATAACAGTTAGTCAAATTCAATTTAGGAGGGATTCAAACAATCTACCGTATAATATTTAAGCCGCTTTTTGTTTAAGTGTATAATATTTGTGCAGATGCCATTCATGAAATCCTGAGAATGCGAGATAATAACAAGAATCCGTTTGTAACTAAAAATAAGGTTTAGATGAGTTTTCACAAAAAAATGGTTTACGTTTTAAGTTCTTCTTCAAGCCAAACACAAGCATCGAGATCGAGATGGTTTGTCGGCTCATCGAGAAGTAAAGATGGGGTTTGACATAAAGCGCTCGAGCAAGCGCTATTCTCATCCGCCACCCTCCGGAAAAGTCTTTGGTCTTCTTTTGCTGCATTTCTTTTGTGAAGCCGAGACCATGAAGGATGCCACCAGCCCTTGCTGCAGCCGTATCCGCAGAAAGTTCGTCCAAACGTTCGTATATGTCCATAAGTTGCTCCTGTGATTCTACATAGACCAAAAATTTATTTATTACAATCAATAGCGCATACACAAAAAAGATATATGATAGTTACCATCATCTTCACAAGCGACAAGCGAGTCTGCGAGCTCTTCCAAACGAACACGCTCCTGGTCGACTTCCATGACACACTCGAGAGCAGATTTGTCACTGGCAGGCATCTCACGAGTGAGATAGAAAATATCAATGTGATCTGGGATGGGTACTTCGCGGTTTCCAAGGACGGCTAGAAGCGTCGACTTTCCACTCCCGTTGAGTCCAATGACACCGTAGCGGCGGCCACAGTTTAACTCAAGCCTTGTATCCTGAAGTAACTCGCTTCCATGAAACGTGATACTAAAATTGTCGAATTTAACATCACGCGAGCGCGGGTGGACGGCAAGAGAGCCTGTACATGAGCGAGCCTCCGCATTTAAACGAGCATCCGCTTCCAATTTCAAACATAACGCCTCTATAACAAAACAAAGATGTTTAAGTGTCATCTAAAAGCATTTCATTAAACTTAAACAAAAAGTAAACAAGACTCCAAACATTTGAGTAATCAGTTTCACACTAAACCGAAGACACAAAATTGGTTCCCAAATCGTCAATCTTTGATCCAAAAACAGGTGGAGTAAACTTTGAGTTGCTAATTGAACCTCGTGGTCTATAGCACGATTAAAACTTCCATCAATTTTCTCACCTTCAGCGCTAATTTCAGCGTTTCCATTTGGAGTTTCAGAGGTGTTTGGACTTGACTCTTTGTCCCCGTTTTCTCCCGGCTTCTGGGGCTTCTTCTGGCCGCCCGACTGTCTCGCTTTCGCAGCTTCCTTCTTCTTAGCCGCCTGCTTTTTTTTAGCGTCCGACGGCATGATTAAGATTTTAAAAAATTGAAGAAAAAACAACAAAAAACTTAATAAAAAAAGATCTAAAAGTTAAATCACGTGTACTCTAAAAACAGGTAAAGTACTCCTTTACCTTATTAGAGAAGAAAGGAAATCCAAAAGGTTTCCGTTTTTGAAGGTTAACAGTAAGAATCGACTCCTGTAAATCGATACAAAACGTTAGGCAGCAAAAAGTGATGTCATTTCGTTTGCAACGTTTTTGAATAAAAATTGCCTTTTTACTTTCATAACTTCATGGCAGTTTGTACATTAGTACTTATTTAATAGCTTATATGTTTGTGGCGTATGGCATTTATCTAATTCAGTTCATGGTGACTAATTTGGGAAGACTTTTAGGCACTTACGTTGGCTACGACGACACAAGCTTGACATTGAACCAGATTTATGTAATCAAAGTCTTGATTACGCATTTCACCACTTCCTTTGTTTTTGACATATTATTTTAGTTACTTACCTAAATTGATTTTTATTATTGTTAATGTTTTATTATTGTTCTTATTCTTCATTTTAATATTCAATAATGACATGGGGGAGGCCTGTCCTGGTACGTCCTTCGAAGGAGCTGAAATTGGAATTGAAGAGAAAGGTAAAGTAATTTTTTTAAAGGCTTTTCCATTTTCTAAATTAATTTGTAGATATATTAAATTTAAGGGACGATCTGACGGATGCTGGGAAATATTCGTACGCTGGACTTTGCTCAGTGACTCTCCACGAACTTTATTACGATTACGAAGGAGATCGGAATTTCTGTGAGAAATGTCTCAAATCCGTTCTTCAGCATTTGGAGCTGCCAAAAACGGTAAGAAACAGCTATGCATTGACTTAACGATGGTCGAACAGCTGTCTGCTATAGATCTAACAATATGTAGTGTTTCTAACTCTTTGTTCAGGTGGAGCCAATAATGGATCTTTTGCTAAAAGGCGAGATGGACAATTCGGTCGAATCATTTCTCGACGTTTTAAAAACAGAGCCAGCCCTGGAAGGGTCGCTCTCTTGTTTACTACAAGATCTCATCGCTATTGCCGTCCAAGAAGGTAAGTTTAGTATTATCAATTATTAATAATTAATTAATTACCAAATATTTTCAATTTATTTCAAGGATTAATACTTGGTAAGGAGATTCAATTAATATAACACGTTTTTCTTCCTTGTAGTACCTTTGCATGAATTTGTAGGATTACACTTAGTAGAAAAATTTGAGATGCAGGAGAGCTATTTTTTTTTATTGGGTAGTATATATTTTTTTTAATTTTTGCACTTTTTTTGTTTTGGTTTCTGTACGTATTTTGAAAATAATGTACACTAGACAAAAAAGGCTCTCAAGATTTTTTTCCCATCTAATGAGTCATTGTCATTGGTCTAAAATCGAACAAATTATTATTATTCTAACTTATGTAAATTAATTCAATTCTTATTTTATCTCAACTTGGTTGCAATTTATTGTTTTGTATGCAATCGAAGTTGTACTAATTTAAAAGGGAATTAAGTGCTTAATGATTTTTTTAGTGTAATTTTGGATCTGCTAAATTTAATTAATTTTTGTGAATAGAATTTTTCATTAATTTTATATTCCTTCTGTAATAATATTACTTATTTTATTAGGTGAATATGATGCACGATGGAGGGTTTTGATTCGAAAACTTGGGGAGTACACTTCTGTTGAGTATTCTGAGCTTGAGTTATATGAGATAAGTGTCATCCATTGTTTGACCAGAGATGGATTGGACATGTCAGAGTGAGTTAACTTTTTAATTTTTTATTTAAGTTACCACTGGTTTTTAGTGAGGAAAAAAGAAAGAAAAAGATCCGTGAGAGGATAACGAAGGCGAAACGTTATGATAGGTTTGGCGACGATTGGAGGTGGGACGCTTATTGGAGTCACTGGTGGGCTCGCAGCCCCATTAATTGGAACTGGTATTGCTTCGCTCATCGGGACATGCACTCGTTACAAGTTTAACCGGAGTAGCTGGCGCGCTGTAATGGGAACGCTTTTTGGTGCAGCCGGCGGTGGTCTCGCTGGCTACAAGATGAATAAAGAGTCGGTGAAATTGAAGAGTTCGCTTTCGGACAACTCTGTCCTTTTACAGACAACGGAAAAGACGGCCTAACTGCCATCACAACACCACAACTAGACATTACGATTACACTCTCAGGTTGGATTAAAGACGATGGTGAAGACAACTTTACTCGACAGTGGAAAACATTGTGTTCATCTCGAGAACAATATTACCTCCGTTACGAATCGTCTTATTTACTTGAACTTGGACAAGCGATTGAATACTTCATGACCATGGCTTTAACAATGGCGACTCAAGAAGCGCTAAAATATACTGTATTATCAGGTATGTGAACTTAAGATAACAAATGTCTTACTACTCTCTTCTTTTAATGTTTGATGTTTTTAGGACTTATGGCTGCAATAAGTCTTCCAGCCGGTTTGATGGGTTTGGCTTCTGTGATTGACAACCCTTGGGGAGTCTGCTGCCGCCGTTCAGCTCAAGTTGGAAAGCATTTGGCGCATGTTTACTTAGTCGTGAGCACGGTCGAAGGCCAGTTACGCTCATTGGCTACTCACTCGGTGCACGTGCTATCTATTATTGCCTTCGTGAGATGTCAGAGGCTGAAAATTCTCTCGGCCTTATACAGGATGCTTATTTATTCGGCGCCCCTTGTACAGGCAACGATAAAAAATGGTCTAAAATATCGAAAGTCGTTGCTGGAAAAATTGTCAACGGGTACTGTACGTAAGTATTCAAAATATATTGATATTGTATTTACTATGTGATCTATGGGGAAAAAATATCATCATTATTTTTTTTAGGACTGATTGGCTTTTGAGATTTTTACCGTACGTTGTCGATGCCTAGAGGTGGAGTTGCCGGCCTTCAACCTATTGCGACAGATTTGAAGCGTATCGTCAATTATGACCTGTCTCACATTGTATCCGGCCATGGCGATTATCCGGACAAAATGCATGAAATTCTCAAGTTTGTTCATGTCCGAGTAATCGAAACTGAACCGATCACGTCGTCCAAGTCCCACGAGCTTCTCAGCCCTCAAGACCAAATTTCAGTCTTGAACAAATCTCTTTCAGACACTGTGATAACTTCTGAACCAAAATAACGAAGAAAAAAATTCCAAAGATTATTTTTTAAATTAGTTTTTAACTAGTAGATATTAAAATATCTAATATCATAGTATTGCCAATAGTTTATCACCCTTCTTCCCCACTAATTCATTAAATTTTTTCTTTCTTCCTCATTGGCAATACTGTATTTTCAAAATATGCATATCAAAGCTTGTGCCTACACTCGCCTGTTTTAATATAACTATGATATATTTTAATATTTATTTTATTATAAAAAACAGTATTTTAGATTTTTATGTTTTAAATAAACCATTTTGTTTTAATAATTTGTGTCTTCTTTTGATCTGGTATAAAGCTTGAGAGGAGTATAACGTATGGATAATGTAGAAGAATAATTTTTATTATCAATAACTAAGATAAAATGGTCAGTTCTTTTAACAAGGAATTTGCTACTGCTGTTTCTTCTTCTTTTTCTTCTTTTTTTTCTTTTTAATCCGGCTACACTCAAGATCATCAACTGTTTCTATTTCTTTATCTATAAAAGAATATTAGTTTAGATTATTACTTACTTATTTCTAACAAATCATTACCGCTATATTCAATTTCTGCACTTTCTTCCAAGTTTTGACGTTTTTTCATCTTTTTTGAAACCACTTCAGAGTTCTCATCTTGAAAACATTCCATTTTTGATGCTTCCATAATTAATGATGTGTTTTCTGAAGTACGGTGTTTCTTTTTTTTCTTCTTTCGAATCCGCTCTGGGCAAGGATCATCAAAAATTGAAGATTCTATCATTTTAGAGTTTCGGTTGGAAAGATTTGCTGAATTTTCCTCAAAAAAACTTTTAAGTTTTTCAGGAAGCGGAATATTTGCATGGCGCTCTATCAAAATCTCGACTTCAGGCAAATCCATAGATTCGGACAACAACAAGCTTCCAGCAAGCGAAAAGCATCTAAAAAATCACTTTATATAATGAAAAATATGCTGACTAACATATTGAATATGATCTGCTCGCATGTGATGGAAGGGCCACTTTGAGAATTCGTCCTAAATCCTCTTTTTCTGCATAACTTTCGTAACATTTGAAGTTTTCGCCACATTTTAGCTTGAGCAAGGATTCACCATCAAGGGAAACCACTTGATCTTTAAAACTCGATAGGTCAATCTAAAAATAAGTAATAAGATGAAATAAGAAAAAAAAATTAAATTACCTCTTTGGGACATTGAAGTACAAAAATTTCGTCATCTTCTTCAATGTCTTCAAGAAAAATGCTATGTTTAAAATTTTCATGAAATGTTTCTTCACAAATGACGTTAATAACGAATTGTTTGATAATTCAAAATTTCTTGAGTTGGAAGTTGAATTTGGAATTGGATCATCTTCATTTTCTGACGAACTTTCAGATATCAAGAGAAAGTTTCCAGTCACATCAGACCTAGAAGTCTCCCAATTCATTTAATTATTATACTAAGGTTGTTTTGAGGTATTTTAGGTAAAGTTGCACTTTCAACTTCTTTAGATTCTAACGAATTTCCACAGGACCATCAGGATCTTCATTCAAACTTGGACTTCGAGCCTCCTCAACATTAAAAGCCCTTTCAGGAGTCCCAGATAGTTTTTCTGTATTTTTTTCACTTCGTACTTCTTCAAATTTAGATGAACTGTTAATACGTAATAGTTTTTCAGGCAAAATTTGATTTTCAGCCTCTTTAGATTCAGATATTCTTGGCTTTCACTCTTTGTTGGTGTAGAAGTTAAACTAGGACTTGGAGTATCTTCATTTCACTTGAACTTCTAGATTTTGAACTCTTTGGTGGTTTTTTGAACGAATTAGGACTTGAAACCTCATCGGATTCAGATGAACGTGGGGAACTTTTACTCTTTGACAGTTTTTCTGTCGAATTTGAATTTACATCCTCTTCAGACTCAGACGAAGAACTTTCTGACGAACTTGTGGTAGAATTGAGATTACTTTTTTTAGAAACCACACCTAAATTTTGATGTTCGTAAAATCCAGTCCAAACACTTTCTTCTTCTGAGCTGTCATCTAAAAACTGCTCTTCGAATTCCTTGTGGGTACCCTTCCAGTTTACCAATCGGATAATCGATTGGGGAACAATAACATTGCAAATATCAGGACGTCGATAGGCCATTTAGAAAATGATTTAAAAGCATAGAAAATCCAACGCCGATAGCGAGTAAGCCAAAAACCGTTGACAACAACAAACAACATGTGTCTTAACTTCACGAGAGGTAACGAATGTTTCACGGGCATACAGTACCTTACACTATACAGTCCTGCCCACATTAGACTAAAATGGCGCGCATGGCGCGAGCAATGACCTACATAATTAGTTATATGCTTATCGATGTATAGTTTGGCTTAGTATACATAATATGCTCCTATGGGCTTACTTAATCCATAAAATAAAGACCAAACTGGATTGGGTACTTTGTCTTCATTTTTTTTTTTTTTCAATATGTAATAGCATCGACAAAACAGATTCTGGTCGACTCGATGGCAATACTATTAGATTGAGTAAAGAGTAGATAACAAAATCGCTGAATTTATGAAAGGTCGGTGTCAACAGTCAGCATCGATTGCATCTCAGAAATTTGTGCTAGTTCAAACGTGGTCGAAAAATGGCGATTCATCATGGCGGCTCTTCGACAAACTTCCACACATGGAATAGGAAAGTACCAAAATGTGAGATCAACTAATTATTTTTAATAATAACCAGAGTATAATTATCATAGAAAAAAAGAAAAAACCTAGATGAACACAAGAGAGAAAGAAAAAAAAATTATTGAAAACTTAGAGGAGGCCATTCTCTGGGAACCCGTCTCATGTAGGGCTCCCAGAAGTGACGTCAGTGTCTGGTCATTATGACGTCTGGGGCGGATTTGGTCGTTTCAATGGAAGTGGCGCGGATTTCGCAGTTTCTTCTTCTTCGGAGGGCGGACCGCGTCCAAACGTTGTGAACCAGTTCTGGGTGTTTTCCCGCGGTCCGAGTCCGATAATTCCGGACGGTGGACGCGTTTCGAAAAGCGATTCGCGCGTCTGAACCTGCGAGTCGCGCGTTTCCACTTCGGATGATTTGAAATTCGACATAACCGAATCGTCAGAAGTCGAATAAAGATCCGAACGTTGTTTCGAAAATACTGTCGGAACTTTCGATTCCTCTTCGTTCATCCTAGCCTCTCTTGACCTCCTCATATGCTCCTAGAACATCATATGGTATTATTACACTGAAGTTTAACTGCAAAAACGTTTTAAATACCTGGATAATTTTATGGTCCCGGATGAGCTTTTGAAGGCAGTTAAATAAGAATGCAAAGCACATTCCGGTCAGGATGAAGAAGAAGACTATCAATATGATGATCATGTGCTCGCTAAGTTCGATTTCTTTAGGCTAAAAAATTCGTTAAGCTATGTGGCGACGACGTTTGAAAGTTTTACCTGACACCTGTTGGGGTCTTCATCGGATCTGAATCTGCAATTGATCACTTTGTTGCATCTGAGCTCCTCCGAAATGCAAGTGGCGTCTTCGCAATCGTGTTCACCTTCTTCACAGCTGACGTGCTCCCCTTTCGGTTTGTCCCTGTAGGCGGTGTAAAGAGCTAGGAACGTACTTTTCAACGCTGTCGGCTTCGCGTAAAACCTCACCCTGAGAATATTCTCCGTCGACTGCACCAAATCCGCGATCGAACCGCAAAAATTCGATAAACGACTCGTTATGTCGGTATTTTCCGGGTAGATATCCACGTAGTTGGCATCGCAGTCGTTTGGAACTTGAAGTTCGAATTTGAGGAAGTTCAATTGAATCTAAAATTAAACGAATATTCATTCTATCTGAAACACTAAAAGTGTGCACTTTACCCTCCAACCGGGTTTGACTTTGATGGTCCACATGCATTCTAAAGGACTTGATATTCCTCGCTTATTTGGATCGCCCGGGCGTCGATTTCTGAACGGTTCACATATCCTTGAATCCCTTCGAACTCCATGTCGCAGTCCACTTCCGGAATCTGCTCGCCGGTCATCGGAAGAAATTTGTAAACGGCTGTGAAACCGGAATACTCTGTGTTTGAGTCTGATTTGAATTTGAGCCAAAGGAATCTCCTGTCGATGAGATTTTGGGAGGGAAATCGAACCCACAATAAGTCCCGATCAACGGGTCGTAGCCGTTCGCTCCGTCCCTCACTTCTAAAAAATCGAATTTGCAGTTTTCCGACGGCTCAAGTCTGAACTTGTCTCGGAAGTCCAATTCCAAATAATGACCAGGAGGAGCTGCAAAAGAAAATTTTCGTTCCTCGTAAATTTGTTTGTGGAAAAAAAAATAAGTTGGCCGTCAAAAACGGGCAAGTACATAAAAGAAATAACACATTGGTGTATCACACACACGTCGCGTAGAAGTTCAAAAGGTAACATGAAATGAAATGATGGGCTGAGAGTCCCGGTTTTTCGATATCCTAAAAGCTTTTCCTGATAGCGAAAATTGCATTTTCGTACAAAAGGCACATTCACTTTTCAGTTAATTCCAGTAGGCTTCTTCTTTTTCATTGATTTATAACTTAGTAGTGCTTTGAACACTTCAAAACGTTATAGGTTCAGAAGGTTCACGGATAAATCTACAAACTTATATTAAGAACTAGGGTAACTCAACGTCTACAAATACATTATGACTTATTGTCATGATAATAAAAAAATAATGATAACAACAGAGAAGATGTTGTTTTTTTGGACGTAATGTATAGTAAAGCTAGCCTATACACGATCTATTATTGAAGCAATTGAAGAAAAGAAATCTACCTAAAAATGGTTTTCAATTTTCATCTTTTTTTTTTCCTTAGTTTCAAGATTTCACATAGGATCGTATTTTTTTAAAAATTTAACAAAAATAAATCGTCCTAAAAAAAATTAAGAAAGATCTTGGAATAGAAGCACAAATCTTGACTTGACGTTCGAGTCCCTAAAACCTCTAGTTTCAGGCTTTAGAGTTAAAGGGAGTGGAACGATGTTTATTGCTGAATACCTCTTAGGTGTAAATATTGACGGCGCCCGGATTATAGCCATATTATAGTCAACAATAAAGAAAAACAAAAATGACACAACAATAATTATTGTATACCTAACTAAAAACTAGGTTTTAAGACTTTTTCGCTTACCTTCAATGATTTTCGTGCATTCCGTGTTGTTGGGGTAGTTGGCCGGAAAGCTTGGCGTGAAGAAGGTCAAAGCTTCCGGAAGCCCGCCCGTAAAAAGGGCACATTTCGGGTTAAATTCAGGACCATCGGCGAGATAAATGTAATTCGGCCCAAACTGATCCTCGACATTTGTCAATTGCGGAACTGAAAATACATACAAGAAATTAATAAATCCCACTTCTGATAACTCTGGTTGAGAGCACGAAAAGTACTAACGAACGTTTTTGTTGTCAATTCAATTTCACCTTCTTCCCTCTTAAAGAAGAGAAAAAAATGTAGCGAGTTTGCCTTTCGGTCTACAAGGCTTATATAGAGGGATAATCAGGTTTTACCGTTGGGAGGTTTTCAATGTTAGTTCATTCATTTTCTTTCATACCCGTGAGAAGTTGACTTTCCGAAATTTTAATATTTATCTTTGGAACGCTTTCAAAAAAATAACAACGAAACGTGACGGCTGGAAGCCTCGTAAATGGTGGGGAGGATCCTAGAGTATAAATTAGCAGAAAAAAATTTTTTTTTCCTTTAAAAAAAAAGAGAAGAAGACACATCCCCACCAATGAGCCAAAAAATGATTCAACTTCCCCGCACCCTTCACTAAATTTTCACAACAAATTTTACAAGGTAGCCTACCTACCTTAAGAAAATCAAATAAAAATTGACTTACCCGAAATAACTAACGAGGCGCATAGTAGGAAATAAAAATCATAATTTCACATAAAATGGTCCAAAATGTGGAATGTTGAACGTAAATTCATCTTTAAAAATAATTATTGAAATGATTCACAACTTATACGAATATTTTACCTGTATTCTCATAGTTTACATGATATTTACGATAATTAATTTTTAATACAGGTTTTATCCATACATAAAGAAACTTCACTTTTCACATTTCATTGATAATATTGATTTATTTAATTAAAATTAATTAATTAGGAGTAATTTTAAGATTACAAGAGTTTTTTGTTCTTTTCGGAGACAGGCTTGAGGTCTAATATTAGAGGCTTTGGTGATCCCCTTTTGGATTCTGTGTTACATGGGGGGAGGTGGAGGATGCGCTCTTCTCGTTTATCGACCCATGAGGGAGGTTGGCGAACGTGTAAGGTTGACGTTTAGGGCTTTCTAAATGTTGGCGCGAGTGGGCAAATAAGGAAAAATTGATCCGTTCTCAAAAATTTTGTTCATAATGCTCCTTTTAACGTGAACTTGAAATTAGGGCAACAAATTTAAACGATATTTTCTACCTTTAGTACTCAAGTAGAATGTCTGCAACGTTTGAATGTGGCTAATTCCGCCATTTGAACTTTCAAAAAGCTTTATTCAGGCGAAAGATGCATACATCGGCAGTTATCAGGCTTTTTGGCAAAAATTGCGGATTTGATCAATTACGAAAAAACTTATCAGATTTATTTCTTTCGAAAACGAAAAAATATTTTTAGGAGATCCGAGATCCGTCGAAATCCGAGTTTACAGAAGCAAATTCTTCGAAGGCTAATAAACATTAAGACAGAATAATAAAATAATCTCCTATATTTTCATTATGTTTTACATATACTATTACAAAATAAAAATTAATAATTGCACTTTGAAACCTTAAGCGAAATAATACAACTAGGCTTCTGATTGGTCGATGTTCATTTACTGCTCTTTTGTTATTGGTTCGTGAGAATGGCATCAGATAGGTCAGAAGAATCATTAAGATAGTCACCGGTTGGCTAGTGAGCAATAGGAACCGTTTGGAAATGATCATAGTTCACAAATAGGGTCTCTGCTTGTTTAAAAAACCTTACTTGATCAATAATTGAATAATAGGGCTCTTATTTGTTTTACGGAATGGTTTAAAAATGAGAAGGGCTTCTGATCCCAAGAGAAAAAGCCAACAAAGTCTATACAGTTCAGGAGGCGTGGCTTAATGGTGAGGCCTTCTGATAGGTCAATAAGTCGTAATTAGGCTGAGGAAATGACCTCCGAACGGAATGCCCTGGATATTTAAAGTCTTTTTCATCACAGACGAGGAATTTTTGAGTTACAGTTTCCATGATATATTTTGATGGGGTTTGAAGGACAAGAAGCAAAATCATCAAAGATCTCCCGATATCCATGATCCTTCCACCATGAGCATAGCTGCCGGTTCCAGGCACAGTCAAGAGTGTGGACGAGTCCAGGATACTCAAAGCTGAGCAACGTATAAAAATCTTGATCACCGAGGTGTCCTTTAAATGAATACTTGGCCGCCATTCGATCGACTTCTTTATCGCTTGTCGCTTTCTGATAAGTTTCGACTTTCTCATTTTGTCCAAGTCTAGAAGCAAAACGCCAGAGTTGATGCCAGGTTTTCCACCTTTGGAAAGTGGAGAACCGATTTTGGTCCCGTTATGACGAATCCGGTATCCATTAAGTATGTGATAATAGACAGGACTTAATTCTGCCGCAGCGCCCAAAACTTCATCTCCTTCAAAAAGGTCAAACTCCTCAAATAACCCTTCATTGGACTTTTGACTACAGTGTCCGCATCGATCATCACAACACGATTTTGGAAGATAAACTTATGAAGTCCAATCGAAAGAAAAAAAAGCGATGCGCTATAGTATGCTCCAGGCTCCGAGCTAAAATGCTTCTGCATCGTTTTAATCAGATCCATTTTATTCGTCAGTACGTGTACCTCATGATAGACTACCTGAAATAAGAACATCAAGTCAAGCAATAGGTAAGACTTAATGAATGCTGTAAACTATATCGTTGGAATATGCAATTGAACATACTTTGATATTTCCGGTTTTATTTTCGAAGATTCTACAATGTCTTTGGCGATATAGCGACTGGATGTGTCGACGACGAGATTAAGCGAGAGTACGACATCGCTTGTGTTGAGCATTGAATCGAGCATCCGCTCAAACTTCCTTCGTATCGTCGGATGCTCTTCTTTGACCTGAAAATTCATAATTATAAAAGAATATTGTATTAACCATATTTTACTCTTGTAAAAATACACCACACGTTATAGTCGACATTTTGTCCGATTAAACGGCTTCTCTGGATTTCGACTTAAGTTGTCCGTTTCCAAAGATCTTGAAAGAGAGGACAAAAATGGTGAAAAGAGCGAAAGCGACAAATGTCAAAGAATATCTGTAGAGACGTCGCATTTAGACATTTTATCTTCGTTGGACTTTGAAAGGGTTTGGGATAGTGTCACCAAATTACGAAAAATCAAAACATAACAAAAGTAGCAAAATAACAACTACAGTCACACACGACACACAGAGTACAGACACAGCATCTATGGAAGCTGATTCAATGCGATACTGAGCCCAGGAACTGATTTTCTCGATCATTAGGATTAAAGGTAGAATTATATATAGGGAGGGGACTAGAGCGTGGAACATGTCTACTAAACTCTGAATGTTTTTCAGTTGTTATTCCCTAAGATTAGAGGCAATAATATAAACTTCAATTCCCTAATTCTTTTTTTTTTATCTAAAGAGCTGATCACGTTGGTTAATCACAGGATCAAATCACTCCATAAGTTACAGACCTGACCTTGGAGTGCGACAGGAGACATCGAAGGTTTCATGTAAGAAGGTTTTAACAGACGTTCTTGAACTTACAAAAATGAAAAATAAATTAAAATTTAAAAATCATTATCAGAATTGTCTAGTTCACATATGAAAATCGAATGAAATGTCACCTAAAAGAACTGTGTAAGGAATTAGCAAGATTACTAGGTACTTTTAACCGTTTTTTTAAACCGGTTATTTAATTAATGATTAAATTTTTAAAAGCGTAAAACATGGATGATGATTATCTGGAAGGACCATTGGAGACGACATCTTGTGCTCATATTTTGGAGTACGAGAAAGAATATTTGGTGCGACTTGTTGAAGAATTTGATGGAGAATTGGTAATAATTTAGATATGGTGTAAATTGATAATTTTGTGTTAAGATTGCAGACTGCAATGTTTGCTCGGCGAAGTCTTCGTTGTCGTTTTGTGTGAGACGAGAATGTCGAAAGTTTTTCTGTACACGGAAGCCTTTCCACGATTTAGTCCATTTCAAGAACACGGACGGGCGACATTCGGTTTTTTTCGACGTCGAAGACTTTGAATTTGTCTGCCACATGTCCGTCGCGTGTTGCCCTGACCGAGAATTTGAGTCTGGTCGAGGCGAGCGAGGATTCGAGAAATTTCGAGTTTACACGTGGTCTTCCAAATTTGGGCAATACATGTTACATGAATTCAGCCCTCCAGGCTCTCATACATTCGCCGCCACTCGTGTCATTTTTTATCAAATACTACACAGATACCTCTTCGTGAGTTAAAATTTAAATTTTCATTCTTTTATTATCCAATTTTTCAGGTCTATCAAAACCAAAGAAGGAAGCATCGCCTTAGCATTTATGCATTTGTTGAATTGCATGCTTAAGAAAATATTCCCCCGCCAAACCTTCTCTTTTGATCAAATCCTCACATCCGATGTTTCGAGGTTTTCAACAGCACGACTCTCAAGAGTTTTTAAGGTCCTTTAATCATTGCTTTAACTGAAGTTTTAATATAAATAATCTTATTTAGATGTTTCATGGATAGCCTTCATGAAGATAAAAAAATTACCAGAGGAAAATGTGAACCTAAAATTGCTGAATCTGACGATGATGGCGATGATTTCGAATCGTGTGATTCAGACATCTCTGAAAAATCAATGTAAGTTTGATATAAATGGGTAAAATAAGCTAAAAATTTGTTTTTAGTCCTTATTCTCGACCGATTCTTCAAGAAAATGAGAATCAGAAGTATAAAAAGACAGAATGCCGGAGCATAATCAATGATATTTTGATGGCAGCATTTTAAGTTCGGTTCAATGTTTGACTTGTAATCGTGTTTCGACGAGAGTTGAAACTTTTCAAGATCTATCGTTGCCATTCCATCTCGTGAGAGTTTGAACTTAATTCACGACTCTTCGCAGAAGTGCTTGCATTACGGACGGAAAAAAGGTTGGGTCGAATGGATTTTGGGGACTTTTTCGCTCGTTGGATTTGGGGTTCGACGGTCACTCTCGGTGACTGTTTGTCAGCCTTCTTTTCTGCTGATGAGCTCAAAGGCGATAATATGTACAGCTGCGAAAAGTGCTCAAAATTGCGCAATGGCGTCAAATATTCGAAAATGGTCAAAACCCCTGAAGTGCTGTGCATCTTAAACGTTTTAGACACGACATATGTTCAGCTCTAAAATCAACTCGAATGTCGTCTTTCCAATGGAAACCTCGACCTCAAACCTTTCGTTGACGACGAGTATCACTGTGGAGCAACAACTTATCGACTTATTAGTGTAATTGCCATCATGGAAGCAGTGGAAATGGCGGTCATTATACAACGTATGCTCTAAATGCATGTAAGTCTTAAGTTAAATTCAATAACGTCTTTTACTCTTTTTTTCTCCCTTTCAGCAAATAATGAATGGTATCATTTTGATGATATGGTTGTCACAAAAGTTCAACCGAAACTGTCAGAAATTGCCAAGCTTACGTCCTTTTCTATTCACGAGAGAATGAAAACTCGAGGAAATATCGACCAAGCAAATACAAAAAAATGACAAACGAGGTTGAAACATGTAAGTTTTATATTTGTCTTTCTAATTCAGTACACTTCATCTAAAATCATCTCACAAGGAGACCCCATTTCTAGTAGTTTTTCAATGATTTTTTTTTCTGTTGTAGTTCAAGTTGCCAATTGTGACGAGGATTAAGCATCTACCATCTTTGACTATTATTGATTTTATTTATTGTTAATATCACTTTGTTTTTGTTAAATAAAAAAGAAATTAAAAAAACCTCAATTAATGTAATAATTTATTTAAATACCTTAAACATGGTCGAAATTTTAAAATAAAAGAGAACGAAAAAAAAAATTTAGCCAATAATAATAGTTTTAAATGATTTCATCTGGTTCTGACGGAGCATCGAGGTCCCTGTAGGTGATGATCGGCCTGTAGTCAAGTGATCGTCCACCACGTGGAAAACCACCACGGCCTCGACCACCGAACGGCATTCCGCCACCACCAAAATGTCCAAATCCCCTGCTTTTAAATGGTGCATAT